>KZ651915.1:234469-249114 GCA_001010745.2 Gerris buenoi
ATTGCAATTAATACCTGAAAAGTCCCCAACTTTTTTATGTACGCTTCCCTCTTTTTTAGAGGAGGGGAGGAGGGGGGTAGAATTTAAAGGACTTTAGCTAAGCAAGTGGGGTATCGTTTTCTATGCATTTCTTTACGCTGAATCGATTAAAACAAGAATCAAGTCGATACGACCTATAGTTTGGAAGATATAAGGGGTTTTATGTATAAAGAAAATCAAATATTTTAATGTACACCTCCTAGGGTTATCACTAGAAATTAATTTTCGATTTTTACTCCAGGGACCTTCCTAAAAGTTTCTAATTGGCTAAAAAAAATGCTTGTCTTATTACATTAAAATATTTGTTTTTATACATAAAACCCCTTATATCTTCCAAACTATAGGTCGCATCGACTTGATTCTTGTTTTAATTGATTCAGCGGTAAAAGTGCATAGAAAATGTTACCCCACTTGCTTAGCTAAAGTCCTTTAAATTTTACCCCCCTCCTTCCCCCCTCTAAAAAAGAGGGAAGCGTACATAAAAATGTTGGGGACTTTTCATATATTATTTGCAATGACATAACAAAGCTCTCTGTGAAAAAAAATCGTGGCTTAAAATTATTCCGAAGGAACACCCTTTTTTTGCCTAATTTTACTGGCCTACATTCTGTATTTTAATGATTAAATTCAATCAGTATTTATTTATTAAGTGTTAAATTGAAATAACCCATTTAACAAGTTCCGGGAATGTGTGACTGGTACCAATGAAGGGGGCCATGTTCTGGGCATTCGGCGATTTTGGGTCAATGGGGCAGGCCACGTTCCAGGAGGCCAATTCTGTAACTTTTTTGATATATATCCACTTTGTCATTATTTATCAAACATCGCTATATATCAAAGTGTTGTTATTTAAGATAGCGAATCCTGTAAAGTGATGCCAGCGCTGTATGTGGCCGTATACTGAACTACGGATTGACAGCGTCCTTTTTATTAGTCATTTTATAGTTATTTCAGTCAGAAAACAAGAAAAGTTAATGAAAACATCAAAAATTGCGTCACTTTGTTTTGGTTTTTAGCATTTGATGTATAACAACATAACCTGACGAATTATATCAACAACAATTTTGAGTGGATATTGGATATATATCAAACCTTATTTATCAATTTGTCCTTATATAACAACAGACAAAGTTATAGATTCACGTTGACAGGTTGCGCACGCATCTTCATAACAACAATTTGATAAGTAACAACATGAAAAGGGAGGTTTCAAAGTTACAGAATCAGCCCCCAGGAACGTGCTCTCCTAACTTTTCTTTCCAAATTTTCTAATATATAGGCGCCCGGTTCAGATCCTAAGCTAGTTAGCCCTGTTTAATATTTAGCCCTAGAATGCATGTGTATTCTGGTACATACTTTCCGTTCTCTTCTAGCTTATTTTTTCTTTATTGATTATTTGTTGTATTCCCTGGGCACTGAGTTGTGCCAAGCAATTGATCATACTTTGTGAATGTGTTAAAAAAAACTAATGTTACTTGTGGAAACTATATTCCTCTTCTCAAATACTAAAGAGATGAAATCACGAGGTAGTAAATGTTTTTGTAGGTGTTTTGTTAAATGTAGTTTTGACATTTCATGTTTTAGTTGTGGAACATAACTCAAAAAGCGTTATGTTACCTAAAAACTCAGAAAAATGTAACAGGGAGTTGAAAAGCTATAGGAGGTAGGTGGTGCAATCCAGTCTCCAGCTAGGGCCTTTCCCCTACCGCGGCTTCGCAGGGCAGAATGTCGAACAGAGTTCCACTGGTACCAGGGAAGTAGGCAGTTGCAGGAGCTACTCATATGATTTTATTGAAATTTGGATGGTAGGTCATAATCCCATTGTTAGTCCCATATAAGTTTCAACCTTCTGCGCTTATTTGTTTCACTTCCACATGCTCACAAACATACATTTATTTACACCTATATCTTCAAAAGTACTTATCTCATTTATATGAAATTTTGATGGTCCGCCGAAAGTACCCGCAGATAGCCCTAGATTAATTTCAACTGTCTGCACTCTTTAAATTTTGCTAAATTTATACTTTAATTTCATCAAAAAAAATGTTTGACAGTTCTCAAAACAGGGAAAATAAAATAAATTTGACAATAATAGGTTTAATAGTATAAAATCATTAAAGTATACAAATTAGAATGGGAGGGAGCTATGTGCCACACTAATTGGCAGAGTATTTTTTTTTAATTTGATAGGTTTATAAACTAAACAATCAGATCAAATTTTACTAAAAACCTCCCTTGTAATTAACTTCTTTTGATTTTTTTGTCATGGATTAAAAGAATTGAATTTGACTAATTTTCAATTTGTTTTTGTTTTGTTGGTAGGTCGTAGCTGACAAATATAGTAAAAGTTAAATAAGAAATGAAGCCCAAAAAGAACCCGTTTAAAGTGAACCACGTGAGGAGCATTAAGCTAAAGAATAAGGCAAAGGCTTACGTCTCCAACTTGAAAAATGTAATTATCAATATCTCTTATCCTTATCGAATAATTTTGACCTTAATGCCGGGCGAATATCTCTGACTTAGTGTTATGTACCTACTAGCAACTAACTTTTATTTCTCTGGGGTATGATTTTCCTGAATATGCCTCATTGTTTAGCTTACAAATGTGTAAAGTAAAAAGTTTAAATGAAATTTCTTTCGAGCATCTGCACCGGAAATGCGGAAGGCCCGGGTTCGAGTCCCGGCGCTGGATTCTATTTTTCTCTGTTTGTATCCCATTGTTAATAATTATAATTTGATTTAAAATGAAGTTTATTTTAAAAAAATTTAATTATCATAAAATAAACAGTATTTTGTTTGCTTCCGAGCCTACTGAAGGTAACGGAAGATATGTGATAGTTCTGAAAAAAACAAAAATTGTTTATGTCTCCGATTTCAAAAATTCTAAGACAGAAATCCATTTCAGACATCAGGAAATAGTTTTTGGTTCTGTATCAGTTTGTCTGTTAATTTTTGCAAACCCAACATATCTTAAAATCTGCTCTTCTGATTTTAATGCAATTTGTATGTTAGGTCCATAATTAGCCCATTATTTGGTCCCATATAAGTTTCAACCACTTTGTTGGATTCCACCTGGCAATCTTACAAATGACTTGATGTCATGTATATATTTTTGTTATTCATTCTTGTTTAAATCTTTTTTTTTTTTTAAATAATGTTTAAAAGTCAACTAAAAATGTTTCCTTTATAATCCAAGTTATTATAATCAAATATAAAGAGAATTCAAGTAGAACCCTCTACTACTGCCTTCTACTTTGCTAACACACTTTATTGTACGCACAAACATACATTATTTACAAATTTATCGTTAAAAGTACTTATCTGATTTTTACTACGTTTTTATTAGCTTGCTTTCTTGTTTGTTTGTTTGTCCAGTACAAATCTTGCAATCGATTTATAACTAACTTCCCGAGTAGCTAGACATTTGAAACTTCTAGAATAGCTCAGAACACGATGACAATTCATTATTTTAATACTTTTAGCCATCTTTCAGCAGAATTTAATCCGTTTTCAGCAAATTTTGCTGTGTGGAAAGTTAGTTCGGAAAAAATCCGCAAGTTATTTGATTTGTTTTGACATATCCCATATTTACGATCTTCGTTTTGACGGGTTTCAAATTTTTGATTAATGACAGAAAATTTAAAAACGTAGTAGATAAAAAGTTATTTTTATCTTGTAATTATTATAAAATTTGGATGGTTTGTCAAAAGTAGCCTCTAGATAGCCCCAGATTAATTTCAAACGTCTGTGCTCTTTAAATGTTTGCTTATTTGATACTTTAATTCGTGTAAAATATCGAAACAATTTCGACGGAATTTAAAAAACGGTGGGAAAATTAAATAAATTTGACAATAATAGGTTGCAATTGCATAAAATCTTTAAAGTATACATAGGAGTATACGATGAAGCTATGTACCACACTAATTGGAAAGTTGTCAGACTATTTTAAACTAGCCGTTATGCCCGAGAAAACGGGCAGAATAAAATATAGTCAAAAAAGAGATCGTTATAATTAAAATATTTAAATAGATATATTATACTGTTTAAATAGAAAGTTTTATGCCCTCCGAATCATTACATAGGCATAGCTCAGCGGAAGCGTTTTCGCCTGACGCACAGGAGGTCACTGGTTCAATCCCAGCTTATGGCTCACCAATTTTTAATGTTATAAATCATTTAGAGGAGAGTCGTCGCCGTCGTCGGGACACTACTCGATTATATAAAAGATAAATACTGATTGAATTTATTAATTTAAATTGCTCTTATCTTTGTAAATGTTTTTATTTCAACAATATTATTTATTAATTTTTTTCAACAATCTTTTTTCAAAATACAGTTGAAGCAAATAACCGGGAAGAAGATAGAAGAAGTCGACGATCAGCTGAAACTCCTACAAGAAGTGGTTCATCAGAAACCAAAACAACCTGAGATACCTCCTAAACCTACGATTAGCAAAGAAGAAGTGAAAAAATCAAATGAACTGAAGAAAAAAGAATTTATAGATACTCAAAACAAAGAGAAAGAAGCGCTAGATAAATTGGACAATATGGAATTATAGGGTGTCATATTTTATATATTTTTTTATAATTTTATTTTATAGTAGAGTCTCGATAATTTGAGTTGGATGTATCACTTTACTTTGATTACCAATAAACTCAGATTATTGGTAATTTTAGAGAAATTCGAGTTTGGATTTTTTTTTTTAAATCCTTTATATTAACTTCACTTTTGTGCCTGGGTGCCTGGGGGAGTGCCTGGGTGCCTGGCGTCAACATTTTTGGAAGGCTAGTTAACCCTCTTCTACTTATCCGATCGAGCTGAAACTTGGCACATAGACTCTCTACCAATACAACAACATTTTAACAAATTAAATAATTAATTAAATTTAATTAATTAATTAATTTTTCAATTTTTTTTTTCTTTATTAGGTTTTAAAATAATTTCATCCTATTTCCTTTCCAATCACCTACTGTTACACATCTAACTAATCTGTGTTGTCGATTGTTGTCAGAGACACACACAGACAGCTCTGACGAGTAGCTACCATATGTTTACTTGTTTGTGAAAAATTACTTTTGGTTTTTGTAATGTTTAATGTTTGTACAAAAAATAATAAAGAGATGTAAATCAAACATAAAATTGTAAGATAATATTAAAAAGGTAGGAGCTAACAGAATTTTATGAATATATTAATGGTAAAGTATTTATATACAGATTAAAAACAGCAAAGAAAAAAACATATCCTCATAATTTAGACTTGGGTTTTCAATAAATAAAAAATAATTTTTAATAACATGCAATATGACATACAATAATTTACATAAAGAATAATTTTAATAACATAAATTCAAAGGCTCCATCTATTTATGTTTTATTTGTAAATATGTACTTTTTTTTATTGTATAAATGATTGTTGAAAATGTTATGTTTTTAAAAGTGAAATATAATTTTTTTTTGGTGATTTAATAAATTTTTATTTATTTATTTATTTTTTTTTTGAGATATATGCCTTATATCTATTATAAGTTGGCACTTCTTTAGATTGTTACTCTCCTTTTTAAAAAACAGAGGGGAGTAACAATCTAAAGAAGGTGTACAGAGTGTTCTTCTTTAGACTGTTACTCCCTTTAACAAAACAGAAGTGGTATATTCCTTTGTCCCAAAGTACATTGGACTAAATTTCTTAATATGTAGTTATTTAGTCAGTCATTTTTATTCTAAAAGAATCTAGGGGAGTAACAATCTAAAGAAGTACCTTTAAGTTTATATTCAACATCTAATTCCAAAACCTGACAAACTGAGGTAAAACTGCAGTTATCTAGCCACCTAGAAAAAGAAAATAGAAAATTGGGGAGGCCTCACTCAATTATACTGTTTAGACAAAGGGATATATAATCTCTTAAGTTTATTAATCAAGTGAAATAGTGCTGCCAAGCGATTTTTTAAACTGTATGGATAACTGTAGCCCAAACTGTCTCTTCCAGATTTTTCAAGAAGCACATTAAAATAACTGTGGTAAAGATCAAATTTAACATTGATTTATCCACTGAAAACATCTTAATCATTTAAAAAGAAGTTTCCTAAAAATGTTCAAAACGTTGCTAATCATTTATTGGCACAACTCAGTGTTTGGGGACAATAAAATATTTAATTTAAATCAAATTATAATTATTATTAACATTGGGAGACAGACAGAGAAAATTAGACTCCAGCGCCTGGACTTGAACCATGGGCCTCTACATTTCCAGTGTAGCACTCTACCAACATAAAATTAACTTCAAAAGTAGCTAGGAGAGAGTGTAACGTATGTAAAATTCCATAAAGATGTGCTCTACATGGTTGCCTGGTGGGATAGAATCTGAACCGTGGGTCTGTGTATTAGAAAATGCTTAGAGAGTAGTTGGGAAAGCAAGAACATGGAATGTGATCTACTGTAAACTTATTGAAAGAATAGAACCTGTTGAAAATGCAGACATTTCTCTTAAAACTTTTAAGGAGCAAAGAAAAAGTTAAAATAATTTTTTTGGTGGTTTGAAACCTTAACGAAACCAATTTATCACAGGCAGTCAATTATGCTCTTAAGTGTTAAAAAGTGACAAAAATTGTTTAATTTAAGTGTACATGTTTTTGTTTTGTGGTAAAATACTTTTAATTGAACTAAGTAAAATTTCGAACTAACCAGAGTTTTGCTATTACATTTTTTGGTATGATTTTTTTTTTTTTACTTGACAACCTGTTGTTAACTGTACCAATCTTATGAAAACTGCTGCGTATCTAATAAATGCGGTCTAATAATGTTCCTCGTGGTACAAAATATAGCCAATTAAATAATGAAATAATCTTCGACTACTTTCTTACCCTTGGCTTGACTCTTAAGAGCATATTATATACCAGGGGTAAATCGAATCTCAGAATCAGCCTGTTCTTGATTGAATTGGCCTGCAATTGATTCTTTGAGAATCGATGCCCCAGCACAAAGGGTGTACCAACATGATTGGAAACTACAATATAGAATTGTAAAAAAAAGGCCAGATGATGTCCGTCAAAAGGAGGAAATATAGCCAATGCAGTGTAATTCACATGTCCCATAGAAAACAGTATTACCTCAAAATTAGTAAATTTTACTTTCAAGATATTGGTGAAAAAGTTGTTTTTCCCTTTAATAGTTTTGGCGATCTTTAACGCTTCATAGAATTTGTTCCTGTCTTCAAATAAAAATGTCTGCGCTAGCGTTGTGCATGAACGCAGGTGGACAAAACATTTAACGTCGAAGAGTAATTATTAATTGTTTTAAGTCATTATATAAATTAAAATAAATATATCATATATCATTTATCATGATGATATATCATTATATCATTTAAATAAATTATATTATTTTATTTCTGTATTAAATTCGTTTAATAAAACAATACAGATGTTTCCTTAGTTAAATAAATTTTTTATAGTGCTTTTTCTGGAGATAAAATGTATGTACCTCGAGAATAATGCATTATTTCTCCCTTGTTATAATTATCTCCCTCGGCTACGCCCCAGGAATTAAGATACCCTATACCCTCTGCTTCGCCGGCACTTTTTTACTTTAACACCCCCCTTGATTCTAAACAATAATCTGGCCTATAAGAGTCTCTAAGGTTTGTGTGTTTGTCTCCCCAAGACATTGAGACTCCTGGGACAGTTTTATATTTGATATTTCTTTGTCTTAATAGTCGGATTTGACTAAGGGATATGATCTCAATTATATACACAAGTGTGATATTCCTTTGTCCCAAGGTACATTGGAATAAATATCCCTTCGTCTTAATAGTAATGTAGACTAAGGAAAACATGCTACTCTTGTATATGTTCCTTTGTCTAAATATCTATTACACAAAGGGATATGGGGGGTGCTAAGGTAAAAAAGTACCGCTTCGCCTCGGGATTTAGTTGTCTTGATTCCTTCGGCTTTACCTTAGGAATCAACTCAGTCACGCGGGAAATAAAATCTTACATTATTCCCTAGGAGCGTAAATAACTATTAATGTCAGTCTAATCCCATAAATTTGCACAATGTAATATAGATGATTTTATTATTTTGTTTTTTGTATGTTTTTTTTTTCTATTACTTCTTAATTTTCAGATAAAATGGGTATAAGAACGGCAGGGATAATAATAATCGGAGACGAGATACTCAATGGAGATGTCAAAGATGAAAATACTCACTTCTTATGCAGAAGATTCCACACTTTAGGTGTAAGAGTCGTAAAGGTATCGGTTGTTAGCGATACACTATCAGCGATCGCCGAAGAAGTGAAAAAATTTAGCGATAAATACGATATAGTCGTTACTAGCGGCGGTATAGGACCTACTCACGACGATGTGACTTATGAAGGCATCGCTAAAGCCTTTAACGAAGAATTAGTGACAAACGAAGAATTGAAAACATTTTGGGAACTCTTTTACACTCATAACGATAAGTTAGGTAAAGATAATCCGGCGATTAAAATGTCTAAAATTCCCAAATCGGGGCGATTAATTAATACGGAGAGGTGTAAAATCAGAGATAATGTTTATTTCCCTTTTGTCGTGATCTCAAATATTTACGTTTTCCCCGGCATACCGACTTATCTGAGAAAAGGTTTCTCGGCATTAGAAGACGAGCATTTCAGCGGAGGCTCGAATAAATTTTACGATCGAACCATCATGCTCAGTGTTCACGAATCCGAAGCTATTTACGCTTTAAACAAAACCTCTAAAGAATACGAGAAAACAGTGAAAATCGGCTCTTATCCTATCGTAGATAATCCGGCGTTTAAAACTAAACTTACCCTCGAATCTTCAGACGAAGACCAAGTAGACAAAGCTTACACTTCCCTTGTTTCTCTCCTGAACCCCGAATGGATTAAGGAAACAATCTCCGAGTCACAAGTCAAATCTCCAAAACGAATAGAAGATCTTATTACGACGGAAAATGAGAATTTTCATCAACTTTTCCTCAAATCTATTAAGGTACACATTTATTTATCTTATGGTATTAATTGTTTATCATAAAGAGAAAAAAAAATTGCTGTTATCTAAATAATATGTTTATTTATAATTATTATTTTTTATTTATAATTATTATCTATGGATGGATAGTTTATTAAATTCAAGCCAAATCTGAATTGTTCAGTCCACACAAATATGTATAAGACCGATTAGGCAATAAGCTGAAAATTGTTTTGAACATCAAATGATTGGCAGATCCACATTTTTCTCTTAAATAAATAGCCAACTCGAAAAATAAAAATGTCACTGTCTCTACCCCTCCCACAAGCCTAGTGGTTTTATTTTTTTCTTTTTTATTGGTTGGTCAATCTGAGGGTCAAAAGTTAATATTACTTAGTTGTAAAAGAGTGTGTGTTTTCATGATCAAAATCATAGCTAAAACTAGTTTTTAGGATTCTGTTTAATCCGTACTTTTTGTGATCCGGACAGTGCGGATTATTTAGACTTTAGGTGATCCAGACAGTGCTCGGTCCTATCAAATACGGATTAATGAGATTCTACTGTACTGTCATTATCTCTTTATTTACTTAACACAGTAGATCCGGACAGTGCGGATTATTTAGACTTTTGGTGATCCAGACAGTGCTCGGGTCCTATCAAATACGGATTAATGAGATTCTACTGTACAGTCATTATCTCTTTATTTACTTAACACAGTAGATCCGGACAGTGCGGATTATTTAGACTTTTGGTGATCCAGACAGTGCTCGGTCCTATTAAATACGGATTAATGAGATTCTACTGTACAGTGATTATCTCTTTATTTACTTAAAGTAGTTACAATAATTTATCATCGAGCAATAATGACAGTAAATAATTCATTAAATCAATTTAAAAAAAAATTGGACTCAATAATTAGTGAAGAAAATGTGATAATGTCTATTTCGTAACTTCCACATTTAAAGCTCCACGACATTCAGACAATTTCCTTTATTGTTATTGATTTATCATTATGTAATTTGATTTTTTGTTTATTTTTAAATATTTTAAGCAATAATAATTATATTTCTATTCTATAGATAAATATGTGTGCTTGTATTTTTTACAAGAAAAACATAAATATTGATAAGGCTTATCTTCTATTTTATAGTATTACTTAAAAAATAAAAGCGCCTATTTATTACTATTTCAAAATTCAGTTTAACTGATAAACATATTATCAGTATCGTGAAAAACGCCTTTGAGTTCTCTCTTCAACGCATTATATTTCTATTATAATAGTATTTTTCACCTGTATTTATTTTCGTGGAAATTTTCAGTTACACAGAAAATATTTTTAAATAATCAGAAATTTCCCCTCTCTCTTTAAACATATTATTGATTATTTTTATTATTATTTCATTAATAAGCTTTTTATTAGGTAGCATTATTATCTTCTTTTTTTTACGTTTGATTAAATATATTTTTACTGGAGGTGCTTCATAAAACAATCTTTTGTTAGTTTGTTCTGTGTTAATATTTTCTCATCTGAATAATTAATTATTTTGTATTTATTAATTTAATGATTCTTTTAATTAATTTAATTTCTCTTACCTGCATAATTTATTTATAAGTTTTGTTTATTTATTAGTTTTATTTATTAATTTTATTTTTAAATTATTTGTATTGCACTTTGATTTATTTAATTTCTATTTCACTTTGTTCTGATTTATTTTTATTTTATTCCGACTTATTTTATATTTTTTACTTTGAATTTTATTTTGATTTATTTTTACAATCTTAATTTATTAGGAGTAAATTATTATTATTAGCTATAGTAACAATGATGAATTTTTACCTTGGAACATCTGCTTTTAAGGTACGGATTTATTTCTATTCCTTCTTTTACATGTTATATATTTTTTTAATAATAGTCTAGGAGATAGTGTTCAAAAATGTGTCTTACTAGCATCAGCATCAATCTAGAATTTTGTGTATAAGTTAATTTTTTGGT
Organism: Gerris buenoi; assembly: GCA_001010745.2. Taxonomy (NCBI): domain Eukaryota; kingdom Metazoa; phylum Arthropoda; class Insecta; order Hemiptera; family Gerridae; genus Gerris; species Gerris buenoi. Next base: position 245,469 of record KZ651915.1, read on the forward strand.
GCCTTTTAAGAATACATGGTAAGTTTGTCTGCGAGACATAGCTTGGCAATAGACATTTAAAAAAATAAAAATTAAAAAAAAAAAAGCGGTAGGGAACAACTATGTCCCACATCAGTTTTGGCGGAAAATGTGACTTTTAAGCTCGTGAGTACAAAATTAGTTAGCGGACAAAAAATCAAGTTGTTCTTAAATGGTCACTTGCTATTTAACCACTTTGATGTGGATATTTGAATAACTTATCAAGCTACAAACTAAAATAAATTTGATTTTTGGTCTACTAACTAATATTTTACTCAGGATCATAAAAAATCACATTGGTCCACAAAAATGGGTGGGACATGGCTGCTCTCCACCGGTTTGTTTTATTNACTTTGATGTGGATATTTGAATAACTTATCAAGCTACAAACTAAAATAAATTTGATTTTTGGTCTACTAACTAATATTTTACTCAGGATCATAAAAAATAACATTGGTCCACAAAAATGGGTGGGACATGGCTGCTCTCCACCGGTTTGTTTTATTAAATGCCCATTGCCAAGCTATGTCCCGCAGATGAACTTAGCCAACCACATATTCTTAAAAGGCGCTAAAAAAAAATTAACTTTTACAATAAATTCTAGCTTGATGTTAGTCAGACAATTTTTTGTTTGCTATCTCCTGGAGTATTAGATTCATAGTTACTCTGAACCACTGTACTTTAAGTTCTTCAATAACCAGATAGTTCGGGGTTTGAGGTGATCTTGAGTATTTTAACCACTCAGCTACATCTATCCTCTTTTAATATCAGTGCTCAATAACTCAAAACTCAAGAGAATATGTTTAGTTCGAATATGTAGTTGTAATTTTGAGATATCAAGGTTAGAGTTATAAAGTTTAGATCATTAGCAATTTCGAATTAGCAAGGTGAATGTAAACCACTTTGATTTACTGAGAATTTTGAGAAGTCAAGGTTCAAGTTAGATCATTAGCAATCTCGAATTAGCAAGGTGAATGTAAACCACTTTGATTTACTGAGAATTTTGAGAAGTCAAGGTTCAAGTTAGATCATTAGCAATCTCGAATTAGCAAGGTGAATGTAAACCACTTTGATTTACTGAGAATTTTGAGAAGTCAAGGTTCAAGTTAGATCATTAGCAATCTCGAATTAGCAAGGTGAATGTAAACCACTTTGATTTACTGAGAATTTTGAGAAGTCAAGGTTCAAGTTAGATCATTAGCAATCTCGAATTAGCAAGGTGAATGTAAACCACTTTGATTTACTGAGAATTTTGAGAAGTCAAGGTTCAAGTTAGATCATTAGCAATCTCGAATTAGCAAGGTGAATGTAAACCACTTTGATTTACTGAGAATTTTGAGAAGTCAAGGTTCAAGTTAGATCATTAGCAATCTCGAATTAGCAAGGTGAATGTAAACCACTTTGATTTACTGAGAATTTTGAGAAGTCAAGGTTCAAGTTAGATCATTAGCAATCTCGAATTAGCAAGGTGAATGTAAACCACTTTGATTTACTGAGAATTTTGAGAAGTCAAGGTTCAAGTTAGATCATTAGCAATCTCGAATTAGCAAGGTGAATGTAAACCACTTTGATTTACTGAGAATTTTGAGAAGTCAAGGTTCAAGTTAGATCATTAGCAATCTCGAATTAGCAAGGTGAATGTAAACCACTTTGATTTACTGAGAATTTTGAGAAGTCAAGGTTCAAGTTAGATCATTAGCAATCTCGAATTAGCAAGGTGAATGTAAACCACTTTGATTTACTGAGAATTTTGAGAAGTCAAGGTTCAAGTTAGATCATTAGCAATCTCGAATTAGCAAGGTGAATGTAAACCACTTTGATTTACTGAGAATTTTGAGAAGTCAAGGTTCAAGTTAGATCATTAGCAATCTCGAATTAGCAAGGTGAATGTAAACCACTTTGATTTACTGAGAATTTTGAGAAGTCAAGGTTCAAGTTAGATCATTAGCAATCTCGAATTAGCAAGGTGAATGTAAACCACTTTGATTTACTGAGAATTTTGAGAAGTCAAGGTTCAAGTTAGATCATTAGCAATCTCGAATTAGCAAGGTGAATGTAAACCACTTTGATTTACTGAGAATTTTGAGAAGTCAAGGTTCAAGTTAGATCATTAGCAATCTCGAATTAGCAAGGTGAATGTAAACCACTTTGATTTACTAAGAATTTTGAGAAGTCAAGGTTCAAGTTAGATCATTAGCAATCTCGAATTAGCAAGGTGAATGTAAACCACTTTGATTTACTAAGAATTTTGAGAAGTCAAGGTTCAAGTTAGATCATTAGCAATCTCGAATTAGCAAGGTGAATGTAAACCACTTTGATTTACTAAGAATTTTGAGAAGTCAAGGTTCAAGTTAGATCATTAGCAATCTCGAATTAGCAAGGTGAATGTAAACCACTTCGACTTACTGAGAATTTCCAGGTTGCAAAGGCTCGAGTGATTAAGTTTTCCGCTCTATTAATAATTATGATTTAATTTGAATGTTGCAGGATGTAGCTAAATGTTTTAACGAGTACAACATGAAGGATGTGTTCTTATGTTTTAACGGAGGTAAAGATTGTACAGCATTGTTATACTTAGTACATTATTACCTGATGGATAAAATAAAAACTGATGAGAAGCTGCAAGTCCTCTATATAAGATGTAAGGATTCATTTCAAGAAACCGAAGATTTCATCACGGAAACCGCACAAAGGTAAATAGAACTGATTTTTTACTTATACTATGAAAAAATCGGTCCCAAACGACTTAGAATAAGTATTAGTTACTTGTTTATTTGTCTTAATCACAAGTATGCTTAATACTTTACCAATTCCGGTTTAAGCATGTCAGCTATCTTGAGTGGTTTAGTACAAACCACTTCAATTTGTAATGAACCGCTGAAGATAGCAAACATGCTAAAAACCGTTTTGGTAAAGTTTTAAAAATTCTTATGATTCAGACCAATATGAAGTATCTATATTTGAGGATTATAAGATGAGGAATACGATTTGGGGAATATACATTACTCTGTAGGACTTGGGCATGCCAATGAGTCTTGGGAGAATCTACAGGGAAATTTTTCAGGGGTATTGCCCCCTTTTCTTCCCTTAACTTTATTTGCGTTGCACTGCTGGTAGATTCTTAAATGCAGAATTAATTTTATATTTTGTTTAGAAACTTTTTTTTGTATCTATGACCATTATCAAGAGAGAGAGAGAGAAAATAAAAAAAAACAATTTTCTCTAATTCGCTGGATGAAATAAAATTTTAATTGTATTTTTTAGTAATCTACATCAGCCTTTCCCAACCCTATGGTCGCGACCCAAAATAGGGTCGATATTTTTGGGTCGCGTAAAATCTTTGAATTTATTCAGATTTCAATTAAACAAAACTTTTTCTTTAAAGTTATGGAAAAAAAAGAAAAAAAAAAAGTACAAATAATTTCAATAAAATTAAAATATGTTAGGTATGTTTATATACCTATCATATATTAATTATTATATTAATTTAAATTTAAATTAATTTAATAAAGTAGAGATGATAAATTTGTACATTGATAAATGCATTAGGAAAAGTTTTTGTAGATCTATATTTATACTAGCCGTTAAGCCCGTGGCAACGGGCAGAATAAATATGGTTGAAAAAAAA
>KZ651915.1:249258-259714 GCA_001010745.2 Gerris buenoi
GACATTCCAATAGGATGTGAGTGACATTTTCTTCTTTTTCTGGACAGTTATAACATATTGGTGAATCACTCAGTCCTATCATATAGTTGTATTGAATGCATCGTGCATGGTTACTTCTTAATCTATTAATTTTTATTATATCTGTACGGGTTAGTTTTGTTTTCCAAAACCATGGTTTAACTGGAATTTTTTTTACTATTGATTTGAAATTTCTTGCTTTTTCTGGTTCTTCTTGTAGTTTTATATTAAATTTTTCAAACATATTCTTTTTGGATAGTGTTATGAGGTCTCTTGTAGGTATTTTTTTATCAGATTCTTGTGTAGGGGTTTTGGCAAGTTTGTCTGCTTCCTCGTTTCCTTCAATTCCTTGATGTGATTTTACCCATATAAAGTCTATTTCTTTATTGTTTCTTCTTATTTCTGCTATATTGTTTAAAATATTCATGAAGATGTGATCCAAGTGTGAAGTGTATGAAATGTTGTCAAGTTTTTTAAGAACGCCCTGGTTGTCACATGCTATTGTGTATTTGTTATAGATATTTTGTAGTGTGTTAATGTATTCGAGTGCTTGTAAAATCGCTAAACTTTCTAATATTTAATTTAATATAAAGTAGATATGATAAATTTGTACATTGATAAATGCATTAGGAAAAGTTTTTGTAGATCTATATTTATACTAGCCGTTAAGCCCGTGGCAACGGGCAGAATAAATATGGTTGAAAAAAAAAGAGCTGAGAGATAATTAGTTAGAATTAAAATATTTAAATAAATATTTACTGTTTAAATAGTAAGTTTTATGCTAGGAGATTCATTACAGTGGGATGGCTCAGCGGTAGAGTGATAGCTTTATGTGCTGGAGGTCACTGGTTCAAATCCAGCTTATGGCGGATCAATTTTTAACGTTATAAATCATTTAGAGGTGAGTCGCCGTCACCCATCGTCGAGACACTACTCGATTATATTAAAGATATTTTTTTCAGTCATGAAATAAGCCAAAGAATTACCCCCTTCCGTATGTACGTGTTATTTAGAAACACCCTTTATAAAGACAGATAATATAAGCGATTTTGTCACTTATTTATTTATTTATTTATTTTTTTTTTTGACAATTTTCTAGGGCTACAATGCCAAAAATGTCACGCTCAAAGATTCTTGCAATTCCTTAACATGGTTTCATCCTTTCCTCTTTTTCTTGTCTATTAGTTATCTATTGAATTATCGAACTTGTGATTTTTTTGTTTTGTTTATCCTTTAGGTATAACCTGGATATGACTGTGGTTGACGGACCTCTAAAACCTAGTTTGGAAAAACTAATGAAAGGTGAAAAGTCACATTGGAAAGCTGTACTGATGGGTACACGGAGAACCGATCCTAATTCTGGAAAATTGGACGTTTTTCAGGTAACTCGATATTTGTTCTAATATGCAGCATGTCCCCCAAATCCAATTGCTTAAAGGTGTAAATGACAAAAAAAATGATAAAAAGCATACATTTTTTATAAAGAATAAATTTTATTTTTTAAAAAAATCAAAAATAACCCCACTTTACTCTTGATACTATTGTTGAAAATTGTTATTTTTGGGTGCAGTTTACGTAGTAAGAAATTTTTTAATGTGATAATTTTTCATTTCAAAACGATAAAATTATTAGCAAGAGTAACTTTTTATTGAGGAGAGGTAGCGTAGCCGTGCGGGTTAAACCACGTCTGCTCGGCCATCACTGAATTATGAGTGGAACGAGATGGGGTTTGATTCCTTGGCGTGACACTCTGATTTATATGGCTCACTATTGATCACATCATACTCGCTTCGGCGGTACAATGTACATATGTATGATGTGTGAAGTGGCTGCAACTCTCTCCCGTGGGGCGTAAGAAGGGCCTAAGTGATGGTCTAATTGCAAGGTTCGAACAAGTGGTTCGTCCTACCCGTTCTAGTAGGAAGTACTAGACTATTACTACTACTACTAACTTTTTATTGAAAATTATTATTTTTTTTTTTCATTTACACCTATAGGCAACTCGAACTGGGGACCTACTGTATATTTTGCTTCCGAGCTCACCGAAGGTAACAGAAGCTGAAGTAAAGAGGAAAAATTTGTTTATTTTTTGGTTTTCCAGAAAAATAAATCTTGGCTGGTATTACTGAACTAAACCTTCGCCAATTCGACTAACATATGCAGAAAATAATTTTTTTTGGGCTGAAACTATACTTTTATAAAGAGAAAACTATTAAGAACTCATTATTCATTTTTTTTTTTTAATGAGGTATACAAACATTTTATGAAAAATAAGTTAGTAGAAACATCAGAATAAACTGAAATCAAGTGAGCATTAGTGCACCAGGCCCCAGACCGCAAGTCCTATACTAAATGCTCCAGGCACTAGGTCCATTGCTCCTTNTTCATTTTTTTTTTTTAATGAGGTATACAAACATTTTATGAAAAATAAGTTAGTAGAAACATCAGAATAAACTGAAATCAAGTGAGCATTAGTGCACCAGGCCCCAGACCGCAAGTCCTATACTAAATGCTCCAGGCCCTAGTTACTGGCCACTAGGTCCATTGCTCCTTATCCTAGGTCCATTATCCCTTATCCTAGGCCATTGCCCCAGGCTATAGGCTCATTTGACGACCAATTAATAACTTACGTTTATTACTTATCGTTAGTCGAATTGACGAAGTAGCTTTGATGGGAATTTACCAGAAAACAAGTGTATGCTGAAAAGGACTTCTACCGCTAGCAGGTGTGTTACCAACCAGTGCAAGCAATGCAGAAGGATACACATCTACATCTCATACGAGCATGAAGGGTCAAGGGTCAAACTGTGCTTGTCGATTTGACTACCATTAAGCATTCCAGGATTATATGTTGTATCAGGAAGTTGAGATGTAACAGGAGGTGGTTTGGTTATCACTTCAGTGCTATATTTCGCCACTAGGAGTGAACACAAAAACATCCATGATTCAATGTTTTCTCCATGAAGTGGTGACATTTTTAAGGAAAGGAAGGTTACAAGATTTAGGTTATAAACAAATACAATTTTGTGAATTTTTAATTGTTTATTCAATCTTTTTTTCTTCTGTATTTATACTTTTTTTCTTCAATAATTAATGATTCATTTTGTACTTTCCAGGAAACAGATCCAGGATGGCCTAAATTGATGCGAGTGAGCCCATTTTTAGACTGGAGTTATCAAGATATATGGAATTTCATAAAGCAACTTGATATACCCTACTGTTCACTTTATGATAAAGGGTATGTAAATACAATATTTTAGAATTATACAGTATCTCCACGGATAGAGTTGCCTATACGTGTAAATTTTAAAAAATTTAAATTTTTGAAGAAAAGTCACTCTTCATAAAATCTCCTGCTTGTTCTTAAATGAAGATTTATTGTATTATTATTTTTTTAAATGTACCCTGTACTCAGAAAGTACGATTTTCTGAAATTGTTCAAGAGGAAACCTGTCCAAATTTCAACTATTCAAGAAAAAAGTATTCTTTATAATTTCTTTTATGATACTATTCAGAATTTATTATTCGCCTAAAAATTTCAATAGTAAAATTTCAAAAATCTCCCACCCCTGCCATTTATAAAAAGTCAAATTGGTCTGATTCTAATAAATGAGGGATCGATTTAAAGGTCTCATTGAGTGTGGTATTGCTTTTTGACAAAATATGTTTTTTTATAATTATGGTCTTTCGGTGCATTTATTTGTTTGTAGTCCGGTTCAGTGGCAAAAAAATACTTTATCAGAAGTTTGTTTATGTGTTTTGAGAATTACAGACCCATAGGATAGTTCAAAGTAAGCTTTCTAGCATTTTAAAAAACGCCATCAATAGGGCACTATTTAATTTAATACAGTGTTGCCTACAGACCCTCACTGTGTGCTGACTAGCACACACTTAACCTGGTTATTTTTTGATAAATACAATATGAAATTATTTATAGGGAAAATCTTATTTATTTTTTTAAAATATTATTAATTTCTTAAATAAATGGGTTATCATTTTCAAACATGAATTTATTTTCTTAATTATTTTCCCCCTTAATAGCTTTTCATGTTGTTTTTACAAAAAAAGCAATACCACAACTTTTAATGCACTCAATGAAGACCTTTAGATCCATCCCTCATATTCTCTTCATCATTTGCAATTTGCAAGCAGTGGAATCAGCCAGCATAGTATTTTGACCATTAAAACTCAAGTGGTCTAAAGCGGGCCATTAGCAGAAAATAAAATTTAAAACTCACTTTTCATAGCTTCTTTTTATACAGTCCTCATACCATTTTAAAATTAATCTTACTTCACCAACGTATAATTTCAAATATTTCCGGTTACAGAAATCTTAACAAAATGGACCATTTATTGGTCCATAAGAGATTGGCCTAGAAATAGATGTTTGTTTGTATGTATGTTCGAGTCAAATCTTGGAACTGAATTTTAAAGCAGTTATCCTCAACCGATTTAATTGAAATCTTGCATACACTTTTAGTTTGGATAACAATGCATGATTAGCTAAGTGGCGATATTCTAATTTAACATCACCCAATTTGGCGGACTTGTTAATTTTTACAAACGTCCATGATATGGGTATCAAATGAAAGGGTTGGCTGAGAAGAATACAAATAAAAATCATGTTTTTAAAAATGTTCATTTATAAGAATTTTAGTAATCATTTGTATTTATTGTTGTTTTAAAAATTTAAATTTGTGATTACCAGGTACACATCTTTAGGTAGCAGATATAATACAAAACCAAATCCAGATTTGGCGTACGAAGAAAACGGAGTGACAAAATACAAACCTGCGTACACTTTAGCGAATCCAAACTCGGAAAGGAACGGACGCTGCTAAAATTTAATAACCACAAAAAGAAAACCCAAAGAAACTCAGCTTCATTTTCACCACTTTTAAAAAAACCACAATAGAAAAAAAATTGTATATTTTTTATTTAACTTTTTTTAAAAAAAATTAATTATAAATATCATGGCACAATATATTAAAAATTGAAGCTAAGGTTATTTATTTATTTATTTTTTGAGATTATTTATATTTATTATTTAGTTTAGTTTAGGTAATGCCCGTCCTTGACAGGTTTGTTATTGGACGTCTTGCTAGCCAATAGGCTTGTCGGAAATAGTGGTAATGGGCCAATAGCACGATTTGATTCTCAGACGAGGATCTTAGCAGGTGTGGAATCACAAAACAGAGGATTTTTTGTACTTATATTATTGTAATTTATTTATTATTATTAAAATGTGGGATTTATTGGATAAAATATTTAATTTTTTGGGTCTTTTCTGTTAGTCCCCCCCCCAAGCCTTTCGGGCGCTTTTTTGCGTATTCAAGGTTGCACCCTTTAATTTTTTAGGTCATTCCGATATTCCACAACTGTCTAGTGTACAGAAAGCTAAAAAACAATGTGCTAGGTAGATCACCTCATTTCTTATTGGCATACATACATAAATAAACACATTTTCAAGAAAGTGTAAGGTTAAAAAAAAAAAACACAACTTACGGCTTGAAACTCATATTTTTTATTGGAAAGGCAGTGCATAAAGTTATCAGACAGTGAAAATGACATGTTATGGCAAGATGGACAAAGACGTGTAATAATTTGTAAATATTGGACTCCCAACTCTCGACGCAAAGAAGCGTCTGCTACACTAATAAGAATTAGATTATTAGGTTTTCTCTCAAAACTATAATGAGATAACAACAATATCTGCACTTCATTGTTGGTGACAAAGGTCAAAAAATGTGTTTCATATGGTTATTTCAATAAATAATAAGGACATTTCATCAGTATTGTATTGTATTGGACAGAGGTTGGAAAAAGTAGTTATATATGTATACCGATAAATAATAAAGTTCTCAACCTAGTGATTAGTTTTTCAGCCTATTGTACACTAGACAGTTATGGAATATCGGAATGATCCATAAAAGTTAAAGGGTGCAACCTTGCATACGCGAAAAAGCGCCCGGCAAGCGTGGGGGGGGGGACTAACAAGAAAGACCCAATTTTTTAAATTATATTTTATGTAACGGTCTTTTAAATCAGATTATTGGATATTAGGAGTATTCTGACCTTACGCCACTAAACTCTGCAAAAATAAACGCTTTCTTGTAGACCTGACCCCTTGAACTGTTGCCCTCTATTAAATATTATTTAAATTATGAAATTTCCTAAAATGAAGTCAATGTCTTAAACAGGAAAATACTTAATTATATATTAGAAAAGATTTGTTTTTTTTTGTTTGATGTAATAATTTTAATATGTGATATAAAGTGAAATTGTTTTTTAAAATTTTGTATTTCTTTTTAATTTTTATTAAAATTCCTTGAGATTGTAAAAATTCATTATACAGTATCGATTTCAGATCATAATATTGAAAGAGGTGTTTTTACAGGTAATTTGGAGTGAATAAGTTCATACAGGGTGGCCCAAAAGTCTCCCCACCTCCTTCTTAACTTTTGAACGGTTTGATATAAATTAATGACACTTGGGGGGACCCTTACCGTGTAAAGTGAAGTTTATTTTCATGCAGTCGCACACTAGGGGCAACTGCCAACTTTGCCATCAGGCCACCTAACTTCAAAATTTCAAATTGGAGTGTATATTTGGATTCTACAGTGAAAAATAATAAAATTTTACTTGACTTTTTATTCTATCTCCAATATTTTTAGCAAAAATTAAGCAAATTAAGATGGCAAAATAATAGTCCAGGAGATAGCGTGCAAAAAAGTGTCTGACTAACATCAAGCTAGAATCTAGTATACAAGTAAATGTTTTGGGGCCTTCTAAGAATACAGTAGAACCCCAGAAATCCGAACCCCGCAAATCTGAAAACCCCGATATTCCGAACAACTTTTGGGGAAAAAAAAAAAAAAAAAAAAGTAGTGGTAAGTATATGCTGTGTAATTTAAAACGAGTGTATTTCTGTGACATCTTAATTCGAATAATGATTGTTAATTTATGTTGATAACATACATATTACATAGAAGTGTTTCCTGTAGTTCCAGGTACCTAGTGGTCAAAAAAATGTTTAATTTATTCAACGAATAAAATTATTTAAAAAAAACTTCTAACAAAAATTAAAAGATGTGAACTGTTCAGAAGATGTTTAAACTGATTGCAGTATTGTGAGCTGATAATGGTTTTAAATGTGGATATAATTTTTCGGAGAACTGTTGTTTTAGTTGAGACATTACACACTTAAGGGTTGGTGAATTTACCAGAATTGCGTTTAGCCGCATCTACGTGTTTCTTATAAACATTAAAACCCTCTCCTATTCTCAGTCGTATTTAATGCATTTCTAGAAATACTCTACCTTTATACTTGCCGCTCTACATTTCTATGGAACCGAATACCGAAAAAGGTTTGTCAACGTTTTAACTTAATCATAATTATTCTATATCTCTTTCTTTTAACAGAAATACTAGGTATTTCTCTTGCCGGAACGTAAGAATATACCTATAAACTATACCAGCAACAATTTAATTATTTTAATTGACAATAAAACCAGACCTCCCGATAATCCGAACAATTCAGAAATGCGAACCGACCCTGGTCCCATGTGATTTTTATGATCCTAAGAACGAACTTAGTTGACCAAAAATCATGTTGATGGCAGTTTGTCCCTTGACAGGGGAACGCTTTGATTCTTTTTATTATATCTCATATATTTTTTTAGCACGAATTATGCAAATTAAGATAGCAACCCTTCCGAAACTAGTAAAAAAATATAACACTTCTATCGTTGTAAAATCTAAACGGTTTGAAATAAATTAATGAGATTTGGGGGATCTGAACCATGTAAAGGTTAGTGTGTATTCATCCTCTCGTGTACAAGGGGCAACCACCCAAGTGAACTAGAGAGGTAGGAGAGATACTCTAAGGGTGGATATGAGATCAAGGAAACTTGTAGAGCAGTGAGGATACAGATGGGAACAGTGTGAATGATCTTGTAGTTTTCTACCAGTTTCTTCTGCCTCGTGATATTCCGTAGTCTTTTCAGGATACGTCGTCCAACTCGTAGATGGCCTGTGAAATACAGAAAAAGGTCTGTGAAATACATAAAAAGGTCTGTGAAATACATCAAAAGGTCTGTGAAATACGTAAAAAGGTCTGTGAAATACATTAAAAGGTCTGTGAAATACGTAAAAAGGTCTGTGAAATACATCAAAAGGTCTGTGAAATACGTAAAAAGGTCTGTGAAATACTTAAAAAGGTTTGTGAAATTCAGCAAAAGGTCTGTGAAATACATAGAAAGGTCTGTGAAATACATCAAAAGGTCTGTGAAATACATCAAAAGGTCTGTGAAATATGTAAAAAAGGTCTGTGAAATACATAAAAAGGTCTGTGAAATACATAAAAAGGTCTGTGAAATACATAAAAAGGTCTGTGAAATACATCAAATGGTCTGTGTGAAATACATAAAAAGGTCTGTGAAATACTTAAAAAGGTTTGTGAAATACATCAAAATAAGGTCTGTGAAATACATAAAAAAGGTCTGTGAAATACATCAAAAGGTCTGTGAAATACATATAAAGGTCTGTGAAATACATAAAAGGATCTGTGGAATACATAAAAAGGTCTGTGAAATACATCAAAAGGTCTGTGAAATACATAAAAATTACAGTTTTACATAAATTAAAATTATACTTTTATCAAATAATAAATTTACCTACTATGTTTCCATGAATTTTCAAAAGAGTTTTGGTATTCAAATTCAAAACCCACATGAAAAGAGTGATTTCAAAACATGTTGAGTTAATGGTCACAACAGCAAATTTTTGGTTTTAATTGAAACTGTTTTGGAAACAGGGGTATTGAATTGAAAACATAATTGAGACATGCGCAGTAGGTATGATAACCTGACTTAACTATAACTAGTCTGCAAGTTTATAGTTTTCAAAATTGCTGCGAAAACTGTTTTTATAACTCTTCATAGAAACACTTTTAAAATTTAAACTTTCCGCAGATATGTACTACTAAAAACTTAAAAATTGAAACACTTTTAGTTTGAAACCAAAAAAGTTTTCAAAACGGTTTTGAAAACTCATGGAAACGTAATTGTTTTTATTAACTCACGTAAGTAGAACGTGCACTATTTCACCGATGAGTCCATCATGGTCTAGCGGTGCGAAAGCGGCTTCACAGATGCTTCTCAACAAACAATCTTTTCCCCCAAGTGAAAACCTTAAAATAAAACAAGTTGTTAAGTAATTTTCTTTTTATTTTCTCATATAAAGAGAAAGTATTGTGATGGTGGGAAAATTAAATTTTGAGATTTTGGTGGATTTTCAAGTATTGAGATCCCTTGAGTTCAAAAAAGTTGGTCTAACGTCTGTNGAGGATACAGATGAGAACAGTGGGAATGATCTTGTAGTTTTCTACCAGTTTCTTCTGCCTCGTGATATTCTGTTGTCTTTTCAGGATACTTCGTCCAACTTGTAGATGGCCTATGAAATACATAAAAAGATCTGTGAAATACATATAAGGATCTGTGAAATACATAAAAAGGTCTGTGAAATACATAAAAAGGTCTGTGAAATACTTAAAAAGGTCTGTGAAATACAGCAAAAGGTCTGTGAAATACATCATAATGTCTGTGAAATACATAAAAAGGTCTGTGAAATACATAGAAAGGTCTGTGAAATACATAGAAAGGTCTGTGAAATACATCAAAAGGTCTGTGAAATACGTAAAAAAGGTCTGTGAAATACATCATAATGTCTGTGAAATACATAAAAAGGTCTGTGAAATACATCCAAAGGTCTGTGAAATACATAAAAAGGTTTTTAAAATGCATAAAAAGGTCTGTGAAATACATCAAATGGTCTGTGTGAAATACATAAGGTCTGTGAAATACATAAAAAGGTTTTTAAAATGCATAAAAAGGTCTGTGAAATACATCAAATGGTCTGTGTGAAATACATAAAAGGGTCTGTGAAATACGTAAAAAGGTCTGTGAAATACATAAAAATGCCTGTGAAATACATCAAAAGGTCTGTGAAATACATAAAAAAGGTCTGTGAAATACATTTAAAAAGGTCTGTGAAATACATTTAAAAAGGTCTGTGAAATACATAAAAATTACAGTTACATAAAAAAAATTATACTTTTATCAAATAATATTGTCTTTGATTATATTATTTTATAGAAGAATTAACATACCATACGCCGGGGAAGTGTGACATCACTTACGTAAAAAAGTGTGTGTTTTTAGGTTAGCTGGCTCATAATATTGAATGTACCACTGGGTTTTATCAGTGCTATTTTACTTTATTATTATTTTTTAATCAATTATGTGTTTTATCATCTATAATGTATACATTTATTGGCTTATTAATGATGTTACTGATATGTGATAAGGTTAAAAACAGTTAAAAAAGCTTTTAATAGAGTAAAAAGAGCACATCCGTAAGTAAGTTATTTTACATTTTA
>KZ651916.1:7971-18623 GCA_001010745.2 Gerris buenoi
GGGGTTTTCCGACTCAGAGCTTGAATGATAATATAACTCCCCAAGAGCTGCTACTTTAGCTTCGTTTTGGGGTTTTCCGACTCAGAGCTTGAATGATAATATAACTCCCCAAGAGCTGCTACTTCAGCTTCGTTTTGGGGTTTTCCGACTCTGAGCTCAAATGAAAAAGGCACAATAATAAATAACATGAATTATGAATAAAACTAAGATATATGAGGACACTAAATACGCTGATTATATAAAATCTATTTTGTTCCGTTGTTTACAATGTTCGCAATACAGGCAAATAACTTATTAAGTAAGTTCATGATTTTGTGATAGGTTGCGGGTAGGGAAAGTTTTGGCCTAAAGCTACAAGAAGAGATCCGCAAAGTTTAGGGCTAGCCGAAGAAATAGTTCCAGCAAATACCCAAACATATGCCGTACATTTATTGCCAAGTATTGGAAAAGTACTTAGGCCTTACTTATTCTTATGAAGAACACTTAGACACACTGATAAGAATACACAGAAACACTTTAATATAAAAGTGGGGTATGCGCCATTATAAGAAATAAATTAATACTATCATTTTATTTTTTCTGAGCAACACTGCGATTAAAACTGCGGCAGAATAAATATGGTAAAAAAAAGTTATAATTAAAATACATATTTAAAAAGATATTTACTGTTTTAATAATAAGTTTTATGCATGGAGTATCATTACAATGGAATGGCGTAGTGGTAGCGTTTTCGACTGACGCACAGGAGGTCACTGGTTCAATCCCAGCTTATGGCGCATCAATTTTAACGTTATAAATCGTTTAGAGGTGAGTGTCGTCGCCCATCGCCGTCGTCGGGACACTACTCGATTATAATATAATCGAGTAGTGTCCCGACGACGACGTGTCCGACGTCTTTTATATTATAAAAGATAAATGTTTAACTACCAAAAAAGGGTTTTATTTATGGGAAAGAACTCTCCGTAGAATATAATTATTTTAAAAAAAGAAGGAAGGAGAAAGAAAACCACATCATTTTTGACAGTTTTAAAAAACGAGTGACAGACAGACAAAGGAACAAAACTGTAGGGGTTTCTATTTTTGGTTTTACCAACGAAACCCTAAAAATGACTCGGAATTTTGAAGGGTTTGTTCAAACTAGCCCGCGGATTAATTTTAACATTCTGCGCTCTTTACATTTTGCTACATTGATACTTAAATTCCTTGAAAAATCAATTAACAGATTCAAATAATGGGGAGAAATTTAAATTAATCAAACAATAATAGGTATTAATAGTATAAAATTATTGAAGTATACACATTTGTAGAACGAGAGGAAGCTATGTGCCACACTATTGGTAGATTTTATAATTTATTGTAATTTTGTCATTTTAGGAATTTTTACCAGTAAGTGTTTAAAATATAGAATTATAACAATGATAAATAGAAATAGGTAACTAAGATTAGAGGACAAAAACCTTATAAAAAAAAAAAAAATTAAATAAATAAAACTTACAAATTGTCCATAGTAAAAACTGCTTCAAAAAATTACCTGTAACAAAGAATGAAAATAAAAATTAGAAATTTTAATCAATAATCTTACACTAAAAAATTATAAAATTACGAGGGATTAGTCTATTAATATAAAAACACTTCTTCATCAGGTATATTGATATTGTGTTGTCGAATTAGTACTTGTAGAAAAAATTTCTCTTAGCAAGACACTTCTGTTCAAATATATAGAGGATAGTGTAGTTTTGGTTCATATTTAGTGATAAAAATAAAGGACACAGAACATATAGACAAGACATCCAGCTAAAAGCCAATCAAATCGTCATAAAATCCAAAACAAATAATATCGTTGAAATCTTGTCGTTTTTTTTTGGGGGGGGGGACAATACTTTTCCTTAAAAGGCATAAGGAAAAGTATAATAAATGCATGGTTTATATAAAGCAAAAGTTTCTCTTGCATAACAATAATTTAAAACGAAACAATAATTTGAAAAAAAACAAAAAGTTTCTTCTTTTGTTCCTTCTTAACTGCATGAAAACTGAAAACAAATTTTAAAACAAAATTACAAAGTTTCTCCTGTTTTTTTTTTTGTTTTTTTATATCAATTCACAAAACGAAACTAATTTTTTGTCGTTTGAAAAAATAAAATAAAAAAGTTGCTATATTAAAGGAGTGCTTCTGTTAGCCGACTCAATAACCCATTTTCCAGGGAAAATGAGGGAAAAAAAAAAAAAACATTTGCCCTTTATTCAAATCGAAGTCACGAAGTCCGTTAGTAGTTTACGGTATGAGGAGAAACGCCAGGGTAACAGGGAAAGGTTAAGCACTAAAACTTCTAACATGCCATTTAGATAGAAACTGCATTTAACGACTTATACGCCATTATATCCAGTGCAATAACAATGCATCAAATAAAATACTCCCCCATTGTATTTCGAATTGTCAGGTTTAGTCTTCCTTTTCTTTCTGTTTAAAAATCAATATGTATTTTATTTTTCATTTAAAAATAAAACTTAAATGACAATCAACACTGACAACCTTTCTCATATACGAGTTCATATTTACTTAGCCCAATGGTTTCTATTTATTAGTTTTCGTATGTACATTTAATTATTATTCAACAGTTAATCAGAATTTATCATAAAAATAACTTCTCCTGGGCGGGGAATCGAACCCGGGCTCTTTTCGTCCGCGTTTTATGTTTATGTTTAGAATTTTTTTTAATAAAAATCATCGCAACCGTTTTCGAAAAAAAAAAAAAAAAAAAATAATTAATGAGGCAATGGTGATGATGACTAATTTTGGCTGAAATATGCTCTATAAAATGTAAGGAGAGATCCTCGACTGTGTTTTTCTCCAATGTTTGATAGCAAATCATAACATAAGAGGTGTAATTCAATAACCAAACAACGTCTTCACACAAAATTATTTTGTGTTAATTTAATCATTGTGATTTTCTCTTTGTTTTACAAACTTATGTTACCTTCCTTTATAATCTAAAGTTACCTTGTATACATTTAAGTTCAAGTTTATCATTTTGTTTGTAGATTATCTGAAGAAGGCTGCTTTAGAACNTGTTAAAAAAAAAAAAAAAAATGCTTAAAGCGAGCTTAATGCAATAAAATATTTAATATTAAGCAAATAGTTTATCATGATGAGTTAATAGTTAAAGAGGGTGATTGTAATAGAGCACATGTAGTGGGGGAGAAGGGTGCCTTTCTACACAACCTCTTCGTAACTTTCCCAGTTATCTTCCTTTCAACTGTTATATAAACTGTAACACTTCACTACACAAAAAGTTCTTTTTATATCCAGTTTAAATTTTACATGCCTGTTTTAATTATATTTTGAATGATATATAAAGTTTTATTAAAATCGATATGTTAGAACGTAAATATTAAATTAAATATTGTTTATCTACGATGGATCAGCTAAAGATAAGAATACAAGATGAAGACTAAAAACTAATAAAATTAAGAGGGGGAGATATGTAGGATATTATGTATTTAAGTTAATCAGATTGTCATTTGTCATCAAGATGATTGACACCTTTTTGTAAATAATAAATATAATTCATTCTTTGAGTATCCAACAAAGAGAATAATACGAATACGCCTTCCGAAATAATTAATTCGGCACAAAATACAACTAACGAATTGATGTCATCTTTATCAAAAGAGAAATACTGAAATACGAGCTTACATACAGGAAGTTAATTATTTTTTTCTGCATTTATTATTAAAATCTAACAATCGTAGATAAAGTACGGTACGCAACTCGTGCGAAAACGGCATTTTGCATTGCTCGTGTGGTTTTTACTACCCTCGCTATCGCTCGGGTGTAAACTCCACACTCGCATGCAAAATGCTACTTTCCACACTCGACGCGTAATGTACTATTNGGAGTATAATAAAATAAAATTCACAGAAACTCTCTTCTCGACGGTAGGCGTCCAACTAACTCCGAGACTACTGATAGCCATAAACACTATCGTTTTTCGTTTGACTTGCCAGGCTGTTGCACATACCAGCCTCTTTAAGGTGGGATCTCATATTAGGCACGGGTCTCATATTTGGAGCACTAACCCTACTCAGGGGACCTCTAAACGTTTCAATCTCAAAATAAAATTTTCGCGCTATCACATTACTTTCTCATATAATAATGAGAAAGTAAAAAAACTGCGATAAAACTGAAACTGCTTTCTTAAATAAAAGATTTATCGGTCTCTGTATGACCGTGACCACATTGTTTCTGACGGACAGCGAACAGTTCGCATACTGTGTCACCGGGATTTTATATTCTATTGGATTTTATTAATAGAGTGAGAAAAATATACTCCAGCACCGGGGACTCGAACCACGGGCCTCTATATTTCCGTTAAAGTGCTCTGACCAACTAAGCTATACTGGAGAACAATTTTCCTCTGCCTATAGCGATGTCTAGTCCCGAATGAAGCTGTCAATTTTCTACTCTAGAAGTCGAATTTTACGACATTAAACTAGACCGAGAATTATCACTTATAATTATGAAGTACCCAATTAGTACCTGTACCTTGTACAATCAATTAGAAATCCATATTTGAGTTTTTGGTAGTATTCATATTACGGAAAGTTGAAATTTGTTTAATTAAATCAAATTATAATAATTGTTAATAATAATTATAATTTGATTTAATTAAAAAAAATAAAAATAATCTTTCCGTAGTATGAATACTACCAAAAAATAATAAATGAATATACCTCATGATCCGTCAAGTACTCATACACTTATACATATATTTGTTCATCGAATATAGCTAAATATCTGCCAGTTAAATCAGACGCTTAATAGTGTTGCAAATCAAACACTTAGTTCATTAACAAGCAACTGCTTTGACAATTGTCAATCAAAATGCTAGACTCTAACTTAATGAAAATTAAGGTTCATTTCTAGTCAAAAGATTCACCTAATGTAAATTTGGCTCATTGCCATTAGGAACGTTGGCACAGCATCAAATATTTGCCAAGTGAATTGGTTGCTTAAACTACTGTCAAACAGATGCTTGGTCCAATTCCAAGTCAATCCTTGTTCCATACTAGGTTTGGTCAAAACAAAATTTTGTAGCGATATAAAGAACTTTTTTTTTGTACAGGATGCTTTATTTTGCTTCCGAGCTTACCGAAGGTAACGCAAGCTATGAGATCTTTCTGAAGAACGAAACATTTTTAGGTCTCCGATTTCTTGAAATCCGTTTCAGACATCAGGGATCATTTTTGGTTCCGTGTCTGTCTGTCGTTCAATTTTTGCTAACCACCATATCTTAAATACTACACGTCCAATTTAATGAAATTTGGGTGGTAGGTCATAATTAGCCCATTGTTGGTCCTATATATAAGTTTCAACCTTCTGCGTCTTTTAGTTTTTCGCGCACAAACATACATTTATTTACACCTGTAGCTTCTAAAGAACTTATGTGATTTGTATGAAACTTTTATAGTTTACAGAAAGTAACCCGTAGATAGTCCCAGATTAATTTGAACCGTCAGCGCTCTTTAACTTTTGCTAAATTGATACTTTAATTCGTGTTATAAATCAAAACAATTTTGACAGATTAAAAAAAATGGGGGAAACAATTAAACCAATTAGACAATAATGGCTTGAAAAAGCATAAAATCAATAAAGTACGTAGGTAGGATGCGAGGAAGCTATGTGCCACACCAATTGGCAGTTGTTTTTTTTTTTAATTTCAATAATAAATATTTGAAAAATGTTACTGATCCTTATAAGTTGATAGCAATTTTATTTATTTAAAATAACCTATAGCTTCCGATGTTATCGAAAGTAACGGAAGCTATGTGATCGTTCTGAAGAACTAATTTTTTTTTTTTTTCCAATTTTAACAATTTCAAAACTGATCCAGATATTAGGGAATATTTTTGATTCAATGTCTGCTTCTGACGCACACAATATTTGCGAAACAACGAATCTTAAAACTAATCGTCCTATTTTAATAAAAATAAGGATGGTAGGTCATAATTAGCCAATTGTTGGTCATACATATAAGTGTTAACATCTACACCTATTTGTTTCCCTTCTACATGCGCACAAACATACATGTATTAACAACTATATCTTTAATTGTTCTCATCTGATTTTTATGAAATTTAAACAGTTTGTCGAATGTAACCTGTAGATAGCCTCGTATTAGTTTCAACCGTCTTTGCTCTTTAAATGTTGCTAATCTGATACTTTAATTTATGTAAAAATTCTAAACATTTTAAAATATTTTAAAAATGTCGGTGAAATTAAATAAATGTGACAATAACATGTTGTAAAAGCATAAAATTAATAAAATATACGACTTATAGGAGGCGATGAAGCTATAAGCCTTTTTTAATTGACCGACTACTTTAATTTCAATAATAAATATTTGAAAATGTTACTGTTCCTTATAATTTGCTAACAATTTTATGTATAGTAAAAATAATCTGTTTCCTCAAAAACATAATTTTAATTTCAAATTTATAAAAACCAAATGTGGAAAAATAAATTAAGGCCAGGATATAAATGGATGGAAAAAGACTAGTTGCTATAATAGATGAGGTTTTCTGAAATAAACTGAGAATTTGACGGATTACCTACCGCTCTCCCCTGGATTCCACCCAGGGGCCCTAGATACAGCCTAGGGGCCCGGGGCCCTAGATACACCCTGAAGGGTCCTGCAAACATAGCCCAAGCATCGCTTCTACATCCCTCTATAACATACATTCTCGTCCTTAAAAAAACTTTAAGCTCATTTTTACAGCTAATAGCTTTGTCATTAATTATAAAAGACGCCATTTTATTTATACCATATATTTTTTTTTACAACGGTAAACCACAGAAATTATTTTTATAAATACAACAGAAAAATTCGATGGTAGAGCAGCAAATTTGCCCAATATATTATTCTGTTTCTAGTATAAGCTATAAAATAAATTTCCCATTAAAACTTCTTATGTTAGTTTGGTTTATCGTCATAAATAGTTCTTGCTTTTAATTGATGCACCGTTCTCAAAAAAATATCTGCTTTTAATGAAGTGCTTTTTGAATTAGTAAATTTTAAAAATGTAAAGTTGTTTGGCCTATAAATACAACCAAAAACATGATTAAACTAAAAGAAAATTAAAGCCACTAATCAAGTAATTTTCTCTACGGCAGGTAAATAAATAATGTGTGGGTATAGGATATAATATGTATGATTTGGTAATAAATGGATCTATCTATCAAATGATTGGTTGTTTTATATTACTTGTTTTTATAGTATTATGTTTAGTTAACACTGATGACAATGATGACAACGATGTAATATCGAAATGTGTTAATTAATTTTAATATAAAATTGTGGTGTCCCAGCTAATATGGAACAGCGAAATATCTCCGGAACCATGATAGAAATATGCGGTTTTCAGGGTTCGATAAAGGCTAAAAAGGCGCTTCCAGAACATATGCTAAACATTTAAAAAAAAAAAAAAAGTGAATAGGAAGCCAAATTTTTAAGACTAGATTTAAATTCCACGGCTAAAAATAAGAATTTTTTCCTCTCGGAAATTTTTTTCTCTGGGCATTAGTTTGCCGTCTGGAGAGCCCTGGACGTCTAAAATTGAAACTTCAAGTCCATTTTACAGCTTAACTAATGGATTTAGGAAAATAATTGAAGAGATAAAAAAATATTATTTTTAGTCATAGAATCCAAATCCATTCATCAACAAAAAATTCATTATTGACTTTTTTTTCACTTTTTGAGCCCTGCTGAACACCTTTTTTTTAGGCAAAAAAAAAATTACATATAAGGTATGAATTTTAGATTGGATATAGATTCTATGACTAAAAATAAGAATTTTTTGTCTCCTGAATTATTTTCCTAAATCCATTAGTTTAGCTGTAAAATGGACTTAAAGTTTCAATTTTAGCACATTCAGGGCTCTCCAGATGGCAAACTAATGTTCGGAGCAAAAAATTTCGAAGAGTTAAACATTCTTATTTTTAACCACAGAATCCAAATCCTGTCTTAAAAATTTGGCTTCGTATTCACTTTTTTTTAATTATGTAAATTGCACACACTTCTGCTGAACATAGAAAATGTTCAGCATATGTTCTGGAAGCGCCTTTTTAGCCTTTATCCGCAGCTGTCTACCTATCATGGTGCCGGAGATATTTCGGTGTTCCATATTAGCTGGGACTCCCTGTATAGAAGAGTTGAAATTCATAAGGGCGTAAGTGCCAAAAAATAAAATTTTGAGTTGACAGCTTCAAAATCATTTTAGGACTAAACCTATATGTTCTATATTTTGAGGAAAGCTACGTCTATGTTGTATGAGAAATAAAATATCAAGCTGCTTATAAAAGAATTCTTATTTAATGGTTTAGCCATATCATAAGTGGATGGGTACGAAATATATTTGATAAGATGACTTCTATGAATTTTTACCCTGAATGTCCCATCAATAAAATAATAACTGAATAAATAGGGGAAAACTCCAAACAACGTACGTGAAAATATTTTTATCTACGATTGATACGTAATATAAACATTGTTTTTCTGTTTAGATTCGTAGAAAGTGATTCTTTACGCACCTGTATTAATTGCGCATGCGTGTCTCATAGTTTTGAACAATTCCTCTTTTTTCCACTCTAGTGACGAAAAGAAGAAGAATTCCTCTTTTTTCCACTCTAGTGACGAAAAGAAGAAGAATTCTTCAACTTTACACACGATTAGCGAGTTTGTATACATTTAACATAACTAATTTGATGTTTATTTAACAAAAGCAACTGTTTGTATCTAGTTTTTTTGTGAAAATCAATGAGTGATTAAAGTTAAAGTGATTATGACGAATATGGGGAGAATATTACGCCTTCCGAAATAATTAATTCGGCACAAAATACAACTAACGAATTGATGCCATCTTTATCAAAAGAGAAATACTGAAATACGAGCTTACATACAGGAAGTTTATTATTTTTTTTTTCTGAATTTATTTTTAAAATCTAACAATCGTAGATAAAGTACGGTACGCAGCTCGTGCGAAAACGGCATTTAGCATGGCTCGTGAGGTTTTACTACCCTCGCTGTCGCTCGGGTGCAAACACCACACTCGCATGCAAAATGCTACTTTCCACAGTCGACGCGTAATGTACTATTATTTGTACAAAGAGAGAATAATAAATAAAAAAAAACTGACTTGGAATTGATTAATGTAATATGTACAGGATTGTTCTAGTTTTTACATGGTACATGCCGTACTAAAGGGGAGGAATCGTGCGAATGAGATAGTTCCATGTGATTTTTTTTCCTATTTATGATCCAGACACTATATAGTATGTGTTTATAAGTATGTACATATAATAAAAAAGAAACTAATACTGTTAGGTTTATAGTTAGACTGAGTTATGTAGGTGAGTGAGTGAGTGTACTGTCCTTGGACGCTTGCTTATCTGTTGAGGTTGGGTTTTTTTCAGGCGGGAAACTATAGACTGTTCCCGCCAGACTGTGACTGTACTGTACACAATGATTTCCCCCACTCCCGGCTTGTCTCCCCACTCCAACACTTTTGACTCCCTCAATGCAATTCCCAACTCCCACGGACCTGGTTTCAAACTAACTACTAGAAGTGAAACACGTACACTGTTTTATTTGTATTTGTATGTCTGTATGTCCGGAAGTCATGACGCTATCATTTGTATTTGTATGTCTGTATGTACGGAAGTCATGACACTATCGTACCTGGAGTATCTTTAGCATAAAATCAATCCTGTGTTTAGGAAACTGCAACCATGAGGGTCAGGGTTAAATTACACTGATGTGACGTCATACATTCCTTTATTTAATTTATCTGAGGCAATATAATTTATTATCTAATAATAAATTACCTTTATTATAAATTTATTTCATACCATCAGTTTCATCGTTACAGTAAGTGAATCTTTTAACATAAAAATTGACAGTTACAAATATATGCTATAAACAATAAAGTGATCAACGCTTATATGATCAATGTATAATACAAAGTACAAAGTACCTCGGTGTCTTTCTTGATAAAAATTTAAACTGGAAATGTCATATCTCTCATACTCGCTCTAAATTAACTGGCTTAATTAGAGTATTTCGCTCGATAAGAAATTTTGTTACGACTGATATTCTTAAGCAAGTGTTCTACGCTCTTGTTAACTCAAGGCTGACTTATGGTCTGAGTGTCTGGGGAGGTGCTTATAAAAGTAATCTAAACCCACTAGTTGTAGTACAAAAGCATTTTGTAAGATTGATTTACTTTAAAGATGTCACATGCAAATCATTTCCTCTATTTAAAAATATGAACTATTTACCGCTAAAATATCTCTACAGCCTTAGATTACTTGAACTGTATTATGATAAACTATCTGAGACCTCTACTCTAGGCATTACTAGATCGAATACTAAAGGTTTACTAAAATTACCTAAAGTAAGAATTCAACTATTTAAATGTGGTAGTAGTTATGTTTCTACCAAATTATACAATTTCTTGATAAACGCCAACGTACAAGCTGATCGATTAAAAACCAAAACGAACAAATTCAATAAAAAATACTTAAAAAAATGGTTTCTCGAATCTAACTTCCTTAAACTATAATGCGTATCTGCCAATTATTTTTTTATTTTTTTTTT
>KZ651916.1:86082-102628 GCA_001010745.2 Gerris buenoi
AAAAAAAAAAAAAAAAAAAAAAAAAAAAAAAAAAAAAAAAAAAAAAAAAAAAAAAAAAATCTAACGTGGTACAAAATGTTTATTTAATTTTCTGTGTCGAGAACGTTAAAATAAAATGTCAATCTTGTCTCGGCTGCCCCTTCTAAAAATAGTTGATTTGATCCTGGACGAAGTATTTGCAAGCAGTCAGTGACCCCGTGACCCTAATAACCCCCAGTGACCCCTCCCCCCCAACTTTGTCTTCAAACTTTACTTCCTCAATAAAGGATTCTCTTCAGATAAAAATTGAATAATAAAAAAAGAGAAAAAAAAGTAGAAGAAAAAGAAAGAGAAGAAAGAAAGAAAGAGAGAGAAAGAAGAAAGAAAGAAAAAGAAGAAGAAAGAAAGAGAAGAAAGAAAGAGAAGAAAGAAACGAAAAAAAAGAGAAAAAAGAAGAAAAGAAAAAGAAAGAGAAGAAAGAAAGAGAGAGAAAGAAAAACAGAAAAATTGAATAATAAAAAAAAAAAACAGAAAAAATTATGATTAATACGTGAGATTTTAAACAGAGCTACTATTATTTATAAAGTTGTTATCTCTTTTTTAAAAAATAAATAAGGAGAAAAAAAAATTTAAAAGATAATAAAATTTAAAACATAAGTTAATGAAAAAAAAAACAAGTTAAATAATAATAAAAAAAGTGCGATAAAAAAATTATACACTAAGAAGAAGTAAAATTCAATTTAATTCTCTTTTTGATCTTTAAATAAAAAGTAAAAGTAAAATTAAAATAAAATAAAAACCATCAACTTTTTAAATGCGATGTAAAAATATTTAACTTAATATCAAAGAAAAAACTAAAAAGAGAGGGAAATATAAGAGTAAAAAGAAGACGACAATTGAAATAAATAATTTAATATAAACATTAAAAATAATGGCTTTAAATCCATCCCTCTTTAAACGGGTGTTAGTCAAAGTAGAAATTTAAATTGTGGATTAATATTAACACCTACAAATTAAATATAAATATATTCATAATTTACTAACCAAACCCGGCAGATGTTGTCCTGCCTGTGTATAATTATTTATCTCCATAGAATAATACTATATATAGGAGTGTCACTGATAACATTGAAAACAATTTGGTTATGATCATTATCCGCGTTCTAAAAATTCATTTTTGTAATTTGTGACGTCATAACTCTAAAATTATTTGCCTTCGGTTTTATAATTTAATTTTTTATTTAATTATAATTATTGATAGTCAGTTTAGTTTATTGTAATATTTTTTTTGTGTTTTATCTTATTTTAGCTTGAAATATGCTAAAAATAATGTTTATTATATCATGACGGGCGAGTTGAAAAAAATGACGTCAGAGTGAAACGTAAACAATAACCAATGGCAGGGCTTGTTTTCTTGACGTTTGTGAGCGGGCTTTGAATAGTTACTAAAGCGTGGCCAACCTTCTCCAGCTTAAATGAAAAAAAAGAGTGTTGTTTTGTTGGTCCCCTGGTCTAATGGACACAACCCCTCGGCGAAAGTTGGCTTCAGTCCCTTATCAGTAATTGCTTGTTGTTTTGATTCTATGCTCCTTCTATATATAGTATTATTCTAAGTTTATCTCAGTATATTTTGATGTGTATGTAATCTACAATCTATATTTGTTGTAGAATATTAGGTTTGTTGCAACCACACTTCAAACTAGTTTTAAACTGCACGACGCATGTGCATTAGATAAAAACCGTTCAAGTGGTGTCCTATGCGCATGCGTCGGACAGTTTCAAACCAGTTTGAAGTGTGGTTGGAACAAACCTAATGAAAGATGAGGTTTGTTCCAACTACAATGAAATTCCATTGAAAACACGATGAAATTCCATAATTTTTTATTGGTATAACTAGATAATGAACAATATACTTTTTTTAAAAATTATTCCTGTGAATGAACAATATTATTCATTATTCCATTCGTAATATAATTAAACTTAAAATAAATTAAACTAATGCTAATTATTAGTTATTAGTAGGGCTTGGATTTGAGCATATTTGCATATTTTTTTCCTGAATAACTCATTGAAAGAAGCCTTTTGGTGGTATTTTCACCTCTCTGGGACCAGAACAGAATTTAAATTTATCGAGCATATAAATACATATAACGGCTGTTTTCAAAAAGTATATAAATGCATATTCTTGTGGTTTTTCGTCTAAATACTTTGTTTTTATTCAAATTCTCCCCCCCCCCCTCATTCGGGCCCCAAACACCACAAAATCTCAGAGAAAAACGTGCTTTTGACTTTCATAAAAGCCTACATGAGCGTCATTTCTGAGGTCAGCAATGTCAGACGATTTTCCAAACTACTCTGCACAAGATGCAGCATAAGTTAAGTATTTTCAAAAGATTTTATTGGCCGCTTTAAGAAAAATCACTTAAAAGTGAAAATATAAAAAAAAATCTTGATGTAGAGACGAACCAATCTACTTCATTGACTCGACAAGTACTGAACATTTTGTAAATAAACTTTTACATAGAACTTCTCATACATATACTTGAAACTTGTGGATATAGCACTGCATCATACATACAATTTGAAAATAATACTCGTATATGAAGATAAGTTGTAGATTTTCTCGTTTCACTGTAGTTCATCTATAGTTTTAAACAGCGTTTTTCGAACATATTCTGAATATTTAACAGCATATTACGGGTTTTTTCGAGCATATCAATCGAGCATAAAACATATGGTTTTCGAGCATATCGATCCGAGCCCTAGTTATTACAGTCTATAAGATTAGAGTTGGCACAATCAAAAGGCGGGAAAATTTTTAGAGAAACGATTTTATTGGTCTCCCATGTTGAATGCAACTTCAGAAAAAAATGCTCTACTCTACCCCTGTTCCACAAAAAAAATATAACATGGCAACACCGATTTTCCCTTTTTATAACCCCAAAACTACCTTCACATTTGTTGTTTCCCGCCTTCGATTGTGCCAACTCTAATCTTATAGACTGTAGATAAACAATATTTTTCGTTTTTTTCATTTAAATTAGTAGCAATTTTTCAAATTTTAAATTAGTATTAATTTTTCAAATTTTAAATTAGTAGCACTATTAGTAGCAAAATATTTCAAATTTAACAAATTAAATCCATTATTTTCGATTTGTTAAATTAATATAATTGGTACTTCTTTAGCTTTTTATTCCCCTATATTGTTTTACAATATAAATGACTTTGACTTAACTATTAAGACAAAGGGGTGTTTAGTCCAATTTACTTTGAAACAAAGGAATATCACACTTCTTCTTTTATAAGGAGAGTAACAGTCTAAATAAGTATCTTTTATATAATCGAGTAGTGTCCCAACAACGACAACGACAACAACGACTCACCACTGAATGATTGATGACGTTAAAAATTGATGTGCCATAAGCTGGGATCGAACCCGGGGCTACTGGGAGTAATCCAGATACTAAACCATTTGCTCCATACCTATGTAACGGATATCGGAGCACAAAACTTCCTATTTTAATGTTTTAATTATAACTGCATAAAACTTACTATTTAAACAGTAAATATCTATTTTAATTATAACTATGTAATTATCTCTCAGCTCTTTTTCTCAACCATATTTATTATTCTGCCAGTTACCGCGGGCCTAACGGCTAGTCTAATATAATTTGTGTGGTTAATTTACTTATCATTGATAATTTTAACTAAAATTAAATAATGACACAATTTGTAAGTTAACCTTCTTAATATTATTTTAGTGTATAATAAATAATAAGGTAAATTTAGTTTAAATCTAAATGAATCAAGAAGTTTTCAAAAGTTTGTTAAAGGTGTTAAGTACAGTTAAGATAACTTCCAGATTCGTCAGAAAAGGGCGTATTTATCTTAAAGATAATTATTAGATGAAATTCAAAACATAAATTCTTAATTTTAGTCAGTAGACAAACCCAAATAATTTTTGTTTTTATATTCCTCATAAATTGCATGAACTCTAAAATTGTAAACCATTAAAAAAAAACGAAGAATACTAAACTAGATTGTATTTTCTCAAGAATATTTTTAAAAAAATTAGATGAAGCAACCCCAAAAAACTTTTATCCAAACTAATTCCTATTCAAAAATGATAATGTTGAGCAACATTTAATAAAATTACCATACTATAATCATTTTTTTTTTTTTTAAGTGAAAACACACGGAAAATTAAAAATTATAATAATGATGGTCAAATAATTAAAACTTTGTGATGCGTTGATAAATAAATGTGTTTTTTTGTCGTGTACATGGTATGGATTTAATGAGGATCTCAGATTGGTTCTAAATGTAGAGCTACTAATCCAAGCAAGTCCAGGACCTGGGTTCTTAATGTAGAGCTACGAATCCAAGCAACTACGGGGCCCTGTCCCTAATTAAAACTTAATCTAATTCCGTCCACTTTAACTAATTAAACGCTTCCCCTTTTCAACAATGGCCCTTTATTTAAAAAAATAAAATATAATAAAAAATAAAATAAAAACAACATCCTACAATATTTTGTCTGTTGTTTTCTCGAATATGAAAAAAAGAGTTTTTAAGGACTAGAAAAAAGAATTAAAAAAAAATTAAAATGCAACAGCTTTACCTCTAATTTAATTCATTCAACTAAAACAAATCAACCTGGAAAAAGTAAGC
The DNA here is from genome assembly GCA_001010745.2 of Gerris buenoi. Taxonomy (NCBI): domain Eukaryota; kingdom Metazoa; phylum Arthropoda; class Insecta; order Hemiptera; family Gerridae; genus Gerris; species Gerris buenoi. Next base: position 90,733 of record KZ651916.1, read on the forward strand.
TACATTTCTTTGCATTATAATTATAAACAAACTAAGCTAAATTTATTTGCACTATAATTATAAACTAAGCTAAATTTCTTTGCATTATAATTATAAACTAAGTAAGCTACATTTCTTTGCATTATAATTGAAAACTAAGTAAGCTACATTTCTTTGCATTATAATTGAAAACAAAGTAAGCTTAATTTCTTTGCATTATAATTATAAACAAACTAAGCTACATTTCTTTGCATTATAATTATAAACAAACTAAGCTGCATTTCTTTTCATTATAATTATAAACCTAGTAAGCTATATTTCTGAAGATTAAGAGCGCAAGTGGAGTAGATATCGAGAAAAAAATGAGCAACTGGAAAGCCTCCACAGAAAAATGTTTATTAAACAAAAAATACAGCTTTCGGCCTCTCGGCCATCATCAGTGCAGGTAAAAGAATAAACCCATAACGTGAAGTCGATTGAAAGACAAAAAACGGACAGTCTTAAGAAGCTACATTTCTTTGCATTATAATTATGAACAAAGTATTAAACATTGGACATCCTTATTTTGAAATTTATGAGACAGATCCAAAAACAGGACAGACGAGACGGTAAAGAGTTCTTTAATAATAATTATTTAATAAAAATAGCAACGAAAAATTATATAATTTATTATACATATATATGATAACAATTAAGTGGTTTGACATTATTTAATTTATAAAAAAAATTCAAAGTCAATAATTTTATTAGTTCATTTAATATAATTTTCCTTTTTTATAAGGTTTTGGTAGTATTCATACTACGGAACGTTTAAATTTAAATCAAATTATAATTACTATTTACAAAGGGAGAAAGAGAAAAATAGACTTCAGCGCCGGGACTCGAACCACGGACCTCCCCTTCATTTGATTTAAATTTAAAGGTTTCGTAGTATGAATACTACCAAAAACTTATAAAAATTGAAATTTCTAATTGATTGTACTAAGTACAGGGTACAGGTACTAAATGAGTACTTTATAATTACAAGTGTATTTCTCGGTCTAGTTCTATTGTTAGTTTGACTTCTAAGACTTGATGGAAATTTTTTTAAAAAAAAGCTTAATTCAGGATTAGGTATCGATATCGTCAGAGGAAATTATTCTTCAGTGTAGCTTAATTGGTTAGAGCTCCCGCACACTGCAAATGTGGGGCAGGTCCGTGGTTCGAGTCCCGACGCTGAAGTCTATTTTTCTCTGTCTGTCTCCTTTTTTTAAATAGTAATTATAATTTGATTTTAATTTTAATATAATTTGGACGAGGCTGTCATTACGTTTTTTGATGTTCGTAATTTACATATATACTCTCTTTCCATAATACATTTATAAAGAATTGATTTAAAATTCAATTTAAAGTTCAACGTTATGGGATAATTTAAACCTAAAAATTAAAAAAAAGACACTTATAAATTCTATTCTTGAAGGGCAATAATTAATTATAAGAATTAGAATTTAATGAGTGCATTACTAACAAGTACATAGTGCACAAAAAAATACGTGTGGTGTCGTGGGACACCCGGTAGGAACGAAGTTCCTTACGCTTTTCATTAAATATAAATTATAAAATCATAGCAATAACTACTTATACATGGTGGAGTTAGAAAAGAGACAAAATTAAAAGAAACTAACTTGTAGAAAAAAGTTAATCATAAATTTATAGTTAAAGCAGATGGTTGTAGAACGAAAAAGAACTGTCCTCTCATACCCCGACGGCAAAATTACTCCAATTAAATATTAAAATAAAAAATATTTCATTAATACACAAAAAATGCTGATTGTATCAGGTTGAAATTTTATATGCTTGTTTCAATTGTACTATAAGTGATCAAATTTTCATTTAAGTCGTTACGTTAGAACGTAAGATGGTAAAAACGTTGTTTTCTTTATTTTAATCGTTTTGGTCCGCTTTAATAAATTTAGCAATCTTTATCACTTCATAGCAGTGTCGGTGTTCGTTTTACTAAAAAAATGTATTTATAAAAGTTGTTTGCCTCATTAAATAGATGAAGTTAGAATTTTTTACCGTCCAAAAATTCCAATTTTTTAATTTGACGCTTACGTTTACGCAAGCGTTGCGCGTGAACGCTTGGGCGGATAACGTTGTCCAACGAACTTGTCTTTGGCATTGGTAAAATGAACATGTGTACTAAATTTCAACTAAGTCGGTTAACTTTTACACTAGTAATCGCCATCGGTAGATTTCGTGACGGATTTTGCGTGAAGGTGATTTCATGACGGTGAGTTTGGTCGTTTTTTTCGGATTCACTCCCGGGCCCAGAACGTGCAATAAGATACTTCGTTCCAAAAATCTTTAATTTACACACAGATCAAAATACATTGTATCATGTAAAGAGTGCATAAATGAATTGGCTTAAAATAAAATTAATTATTCAAGAGACGTAAGAAGTAGAGTACACAGAAGCCTTATCTTAATGCATCTCAATAGCTTAGCTGCATGTGTAAGTAGGTTGAATAGAATTTTTAACAGTGCACTATGGTCTAATGCACTGGGGCAATATAATCCCCCGAGGGGGAACACAGAACAGTTTTGGGGCCTGAAGAAAACCCTTAGGGGCCTCAAAAGAGCAACCATCCGGAAGAAGGGCCCCGATATGAAAAAGGTAAAGAAACTCTGGTCTAATGTTATACTTTGCGCCCCTTCCAGCAATCTAAAACGTGTATTTAATTTAAAAAAATTAAAACTATAAAACCATATTAAAATTTACCGCATCTAATGTGTAGTTATCAAATTGCGTTATTAATTGAAGTTACAAATTTTTCTCTTACGCTTACGCGTAATAATTATGTTAATTATGTTAATAATTATGTTATTATACACTAAATATTCTTCTATACATATTGATTATTATTATAGTTTGAACGCAATTCAAGTACTACGTTTAGGGTCCCAACGCTATAAAGGAATCACTCTTAAGTGATTCCTTTAGAATAATTATTTTACATAAATCGATAAATTAAGGAGAAAATAAAGATAAAAATATTTAAATAATACTTTATAAAGACATTGTGCTATTAAATTATTTATTTAGAGCAAGAAATATTAATTACATATAAAAAATTTGAAGAAAAAAAATTAAAATGATCAAAATTCACAATGAATGCTATTTTAATTCTAAAATACTTTCACTAGAAAAAAAATAAATAAATAAAAAATACTTTTTCTATTAAAGAACTTTTTTCTACTTATTATTACCATTATTNTCATGTCATTTACGAACTATATACGAGAGGTAAGAAGAACATTTAAAATATATATTAAAAGTATTTAAAATAATGTTGATAAAGTTTTGTTGTTTTGTTTTTTTTTTACAGATATTCTTTTAAAAACGAGCTGGTGCTGAATGTGGTCCAACACAAAATCCATACTTACTACAAACTTACTTCTAAAAGGTTGCCGTCGGGAGAGTGAGATTTTGACTTAAAGAGTCTTAACAAACCTCTCACTACACTCCAATCTAAGTTATGTGTTCTTAAATAGTAAAAGTGTTCTTAAATAATGCAAATGTTCTTTAATAGTAAAATTGTTCTATAAATGGTAAAAGTGTTCATTAATAGTGAAAGTGTTCTTTAATAGTAAACGTGTTCTTTAATAGTAACATCGTTCTTTAACTGTAAAATTGTTCTTTAACAGTAAAATTGTTCTTTAGTAGTATAAGTGTTCATTAGTAGTATAAGTGTTCTTTAATAGTAAAAGTGTTCTTTAAAAGTAAAGTGTTCTTTAATAGTAAAAGTGTTCTTTAATAGTAAAATCGTTCTTAACTGTAAAATTGTTCTTTAACAGTAAAATTGTTCTTTAGTAGTATAAGTGTTCATTAGTAGTATAAGTGTTCTTTAATAGTAAAAGTGTTCTTTAATAATAAAAGTGTTCTTTAAAAGTAAAGTGTTCTTTAATAGTAAAAGTGTTCTTTAATAGTAAAATCGTTCTTAACTGTAAAATTGTTCTTTAACAGTAAAATTGTTCTTTAGTAGTATAAGTGTTCATTAGTAGTATAAGTGTTCTTTAATAGTAAAAGTGTTCTTTAATAATAAATGTGTTCTTTAAAAGTAAAGTGTTCTTTAATAGTAAAAGTGTTCTTTAATAGTAAAATTGTTCTTTAATAGTAAATGTGTTCTTTAATAGTAAACGTGTTCTTTAATAGTAAACGTGTTCTTTAATAGTAAAAGTGATCTTTAATAGTAAAAGTGTTCTTTAATAATAAATGTGTTCTTTAAAAGTAAAAATGTTCTTTAATAATAAATTGCTGGTATTTTTTGTATAAGTGATAGATAAATATTTTAGTATAAATATGTCAATATGACCAAAGTTTCTTTGCAAGTTGAAAGAAAAAAATCCTAATATTTCAAATTGTTTAATGCTGTTGTTATCATATTCTATCAATCTCAAATAGTCCCCAAACGTTTCCTGTTCTCGACCCATTAATATAAAATACACGTATCAGTTGACCTTTTTATGTTGTTACATTGTTATTAAATGTGTTTGGGCTAAAAAATAAATAAAACTTTACTGCAATAAGATCAATAGTAAACTTACTATAATATAAATTCGATTTAACTGTCTTTACCTTTGTGCCTTAGAAGTTCAACACATATTTTATTTACTATATTTTATACGTTTGAATGATCCACGGATCACGGATGATTATTTTGTCAAACTTCGTACGATTTTAATTTATACGTACCCTCATACCCGTAATTTATATGTATTAGGATAGAACTCACATTCATCCTAAGAATATTTATTTATTTGTAACAAATCCATGCGACGATACAAGAACGTAAACAAATAAAACAAGTATGGCTCGCTTAACGAAAGTATGCGTGAGGCGATAATCGCCGGTTTCTGTACGATTAAGTAAAAATTATCACGTGTAAAATTTTAATAGTTGCATATTCTTTTTCTACACTTCAAGATCTTTAAATTGATGTATAACATGTCATGGTAACTAAAACTTTTTTTAGTCGCTCGCCATTTCAGGAAAACTCTAAAAAGTGTACAGTTGTCTCAAATGCCGAGATGCACCTGTGTGCCGAATTTAAAGTTCCTATCTATAGTAGTTTATGAATTGAAACATGCCAACGGACAGACAGACAGAGCCGTTAAATAAGGTTTGTTTTCGTACTTCGTACAGAAACATTAAATGGGTCTGGGTAAAACTAGATCCAAAATGGAGGAAAACGCCGCTATGAGCACTTTATACTCAAACCGTTTCCGAGATATGACTTTTTTAAAAAAAAAAAAATTCTTCACTCAGATGTCAGCTCGGATGTTATCAACTTTTGACCACATTTTCGATATCAGAGTTCAATTTCCTTTAATACTCGCTCTTTTGGAAACCATTACATAAAAACCTAAAGAATAATTCAACATTTAGAAATTAAAAATTGAATTTTCTAAAAATTCAATGAGCGCTCACTATTTTTTCGACAAAATTAGTTTTCCTAGTTTCACAAAAAAAGAAAAAAAAAATTGTTTTAGCTCAGTTACATCCGGTATACAGTCACTAGAATGGTAAATTTAATAATATCGATTTTTAAGAAACTTTTTTAAGGAGAGGTAACATTTTTTTATTTTAAGTTTTTGAAAAGGACACATAGCATTTGTAATGTACAAGTCTATGAAGAAAGGGTCGGTGGTTTTTTTTGCCTCCTGTTGTAAATGTCCTTAAAAAACCCGTATTTGTAGCTTAACCATTGCAGTAACGCTCCATTCTTCTTCATATATGAACTTTCTATTCGTCGGTTTTGAAGCAATAGCAGAAAGACTGAAACTAAAAACTTTTTTATAAGTTAAACTTAAAAAATTCTCTTAATATAAGTGGGACATTGAAGGCTAAACACGGCGTATAAGTAGTTCGGCACTTCCTTAGATGGTTACTCCCCTTATAAACAAAACAGAGGGAGTCACAATCTAAAGAAGGTGTACGAAATGTTCTTCATTAGATTGTTACTCCCCTTATAAAAACAGAAGTGTGATATTCCTTTGTCCCAAAGTACATTGGACAACCCTTTGTCTTTAAATTTATTTAGTCAAAGTCATTTATAATAAAAAAAAAAAACATAGGGGGAGTAACCATCTAAAGAAGTACCAGTAATTCATTTTTAAGTTATAGGTAGTATTCATACTAAGAAAAGTTTATATTTTAATTGAAATCAAATTCTAATTATTATTAACAATGGGAGATAGACAGAGAAAAATAGACTCCAGCGCCGGGACTCGAACCACGGGCCTTTAAATTTCCACTTTAGTTATCTTTAGTCAACATCTGGTCTAGCCTAATCAGATTTGGGTTGGTTATATTATAGAAAAGTGTCTTCATACAAGCTATATTAAAGTAATTTGAAGCAGCATATGTTGAGGTACTCAAGTAGTAATACTGATAAGGATAAGTAATCCTAGTTTGTTATTGTAAACGTTATCATTAAATGTAAACAATTTAATCCGTATTTTTTATCGTTTCATGATATCTAATGTTTAGATATTAACCTAGAGTAAATAATAGATATATTTCTTGCAATTCCATAAGAGTTCTTTAAGAAATGTTTATTAATCCAAATTACAATTATCAATAACTACGGGAGACATAAAAGTTTAATCTTTCCGTAGTAATAAAACCACCAAAAATTTAAAAAATGGAAATGTTTATTATTAAATATGATATTAATGTGTTTATTCAAATTTTATGTTTAAAGTTGAATTAACTATCGCATCAATTATTTATATAACTTATACTTAAAAAATCTTCGGAGTTTTATTTACTAAAAATTATAGACAGAACTTTATTTAAAAAAAAACAAAAAAAAAAAACCAAGCTCTAAGTTAAAGCTTTAAGTTAATAATAGATATAGTTTAAGTTTAAAACTAATTTAAAATTCAATTGTAAACATCACAAATCTTATGCTAAAATAGTTTGCCAAGCCCACATAGCTATGTGCCACATGCACATAGCTATGTGCCACATGCACATAACTATGTGCCACATGCACATAGCTTCCTCGCGTCCTATCGCATATTATGCTTGAATGATTTTAAGCTTTTGAAATCTATTCAACCTATTATTGTCTAATTTATTGAATCTATAAAATTAGACTTTGATTTTCTTAAAATCAGTAAATCTAAATATGTATTTATAATTTAGATAAATAAAAGTATCATAAGCGGAGACAGTTGAAATTAATCTTGAGCTATTTGTAGAGCTACTTTTGTCAAACTATCCAAAATTCCTATGACTCGAGGTATTTTTTGACAAAGTGATATTAATTCTAATATGCACAAATTTTACTTTTATATTTCTTTGATGAATAAATCATACAAATGTAGTGTTTGACAAAGTGTATCAAAAATAAATTATTATAGTATTATTTAATACTAATGAAATCTCAACCGTAGCACTAACTTAAGATTAGTCGAGTAACTTTTGAAGATATAAGTGTAAATAAATGTTTATTAGTGCGCATATGAAAGAGAAAAGAAATGGGATAGAAACTTATATGGGACCAACAATGAGCTAATTATGACCTACCATAAAAATTCCATTAAAATCGAACGATTAATTTTTAAGATGTGCTGGTTCGCAAAAGTTGTGAATAGACCGATAGACAGGCGATGGACGCGGGAACCAAAATGTTCCCTGATGCAGTTATCTGATTTTTTTATCTTGGAATTTTAAAAATTGGAGACATAAAATATTTATGTTCTTCAGAACGATCACATAGATTCCGTTACCTTCGGTAAGCTCGGAAGCAAAAATATTAATAAACACGCTAAATAATAAATATTTTAGTTAAATTTCAGCTAAAAAACAATAAATCATTACATGCGCGCAGTCATCCACAAAGCTAACGTTATTTCTATCACATTATGTCGACGACTAACTCTGCTATTGTAATAAATAACTGTTTTTACAAAAAGATGAAGAATGTATGACAAACTTTAGCAAACCGCTTTAAGAATATAAGCCAAAAGTAAAAAAAAAAAAAAAAAAAAAAAAAAAAAAAAAAAANTCATTGAATATAAATTATAAAATCACACTGCACGTATACATTGCTAACAACAACTTATTTTCGATACTTACAAAACCAAGTGACATTTTTGACAGACAACAAAAATAAACAAAACAAGTCAAGGTAAATCTGCAGTTATCCAGCCACCTAGGAAAAGAGGTTAGAAAATGAATGTTCCCTAAATCGAATGTATTGTTTGGACAAAGGAATATCACCTCTAAAATATATTGATTATATAGAGATTATCTTTCAAATGTATAACTCTTAAAAAATGAACTTTTTTTAATTTTTACAAAGGGGATACAATCTCTTAAGCGCGAAATTGGGCCGCCAAGCGATTCTCGACTGTATGGATAACTGCAGATTAGCCCAAGTCAGTTAACAGGGTTCCATAATAACATTTGTTCCCGTCTTTTTGAAGCTTACGTTTACTCTAGCGTTGCGCGTGAACGCTTGGGCGGATAACGTTTTCCAACGAACTCAGCCTGGGCATTGGTAAAATGAACATGTGTACCCAATTTCAACTAACTCGATGATCTTTTACTTAAGTTATCGTCATCGGTAGATTTCGTGACGGTGATTAGTAGTTTTTTTCGGATTCACTCCCGGGCTCCAGAACGTGGCATAAGGAACTTCGTTCCAAAACAGCTACAGCTTTAGTCAAAAAGCCAATCAATAGAGCAGAAAAGAATGTTGACCATCAATAGAAAATACAACCACTACTATTTAATTTAATCACATTCCATAAGAACAAAAAATTGGCCGTCAAATTTTACATTACTTAAGTATAATAATGATTTGATACTACATTTCTGTAACTATATATATTCAGTTTTAAGTCACTTGAAAATAGTACTAAATCAACTACATGTAGGTATTAACTATCAATATAATTCTTTCAGTGCATTACAAAATCAACTACATGCAGATATTAACTACATATTAATATAATGTTCGAGAGTATTAAGGAATCTGTTATATAAGTTAGTTCGATTTTTCTGTCGAAGCTGAAAATGACCAGAGTTGTTAAAAGGCATTTGTACAGTAAAGTTACTTCTACAAAAGTGTATTTCTTCTTTTCTTGAACGCATTATATATTTTATTGTTAAAAAATACGTATAATGTGATCAACAATTACTTCTTTAATTGTAATAAATAATTAATAATATATTTTATAATAAATATATATAAACTTAGTTTTGTATCTCGTATGACTCCCCGGCGGGGTTTTTTTTTCTTTGTTTTTTTACCGATACTGATGAAGGGACAAGAAGCCGAAATCTTGATTATAAAAATTAAATTTATTTTGTAGGAAAGTGTTCGTTTTAAATTATATATGCTATTAATAATTAATTATTTCAATAAAACTTCAAATTAAGATTTTAGCTTTAGAAAAACTATTACTTCTGTCTAAAGTACCAAATAAAAATTAAAACTATTGATATTATACACCTCAAATATATTTAAATATACAGAGTAGATGCCGTTCTTTAATAACGAAAACAATATTTCCATATTCGATTTAAATGAACTAATATTAAATAACATATGAGTAAATCAAACTAAAATAATTGTACGTTTTTATAATAAGTGGTAAATTTTATTTAATTTAAGTTCTAATATTGCTGTCAGAGTATTGATGCACTAAGTTGTCAGCTAAATAAAATGCATTGATATTTTTTAAGCTATTAGGTTTCAGTTATTAGTTTCTAAATAAAATGCATTGATATTTTTTAAGTTATTAGTTTTCAGGAAAGTATAAAAAAAAAGTCTAAAATTAAAAATAACTTTAAAAGTATCCGTGCGGCATAAAGTCATTACAGTTTGTAAGTTTTCATAGGATGTCTTAAATCTAAAATAATATACATAATATGATAAACTAATATTATAAATTCAATAACAATTCTGAGTAAACATAAGTTATTTTTGTAAATAAGAGAGATATAAAATAAATTCAGATAAAAAAGGGATAAATAAGATATGATGTCAATTGTATAAATATTTAAGTATCTTTAAAGTGGTTGTTATACATAAATAAAGCTAAAAGTAGATTTACAAAGCTGTTATTAATAAACTATAATATTAAATTATTAACTGTTTTTTTTTTTTTTAAAACAATTTAATATGTTTAAGAAAAAAACGAGATTAAAAATTGAAAAATAAAAAGCGAAAGTGTAATGGTAAAAATATGATTATATTTATAAAATACCTTAAGTTTATAATCCTTATGTATACTGGTTCACTTTTTATCAACACAACACGATAAATAGTTAAAATCACTGTATTTTTATTAGTAAAAATGTTAGCACAGTGCGGCAAGATTTTTATTTTGAATGAAAAAAGTAGTGAACTTTGATCGGGCACGGAACACACAGGTAATAGAGTCTCAACCGAAAGCTCGGAGGCAACTGAAGGCCGACAACCCGAACAACGCAGTAGGGGAGGGGATGCAAGGTTAGGTGGAGGGGGTATAGGCTCGGCAGTCCTCGGTTAACTCCGGCCTATTTCGGCTATAACTCCATCTCTTACTAATTCTACCCCATGGTGCGACCTGACACCCCATTCTACGTTTGTTTTTTGTGTTTTTTCTTTTTCTTTCCTCTCTTTAAAAAGGAGAAAGGATGGGTTAAAAAAAATTCGACTTTGCGTTTAAAATTACGTGAAGACATCCATGAAAACAATTTTTATCCTTATGTATTTTAGTCTGTAAATTATTATTTATTCTTGCTTATAAAAAAATAAAAGGCTACTAGAAAACACGTTAAATTATTAAATATAGATAAAAGACAAAATAAAAATAATGAAAACACATTAAATAATTACTTCGGTTGTTACTTAAGTCTAATAATCTGTAAGAGGTAAAATTATATTACTCTTTGTAAAGAGTAATCTATACATTAATAACACAATAATAATAATAAAAATTAAATAGGTAATTAAAAAATCAAAATGATAATAATAAAACATTAATAACAGTAAAATATTTTATTTTATTGAGTAGTTTTTGTTGTTTTGTTTTATATTATTAAATTATTTGGTACATATAGCAACATATAACCCTATAACGGGTTAATGCCTTATAGGCACACAGCTAAAAGTCGATTTCTCAAAACTCAAAACAAAAAAATAAATAAATAAATAAAAAATGAATAAATAGAAAAAATAAAATAAAATATGTATGTGTAATACAGTGCATATGTAAGCATACATACATTTATAATACATGTTATGTAAATTTAAAATTTTTGTAATTTTGCAGCAATAATAAACAGGTGAAGTGTATGTCCGTAGGCAACACTGTATTGTTGAGTAGTACTATTGATGGTGTTTTTTAAAATACTAAAAAGCTTACTTTGAACTATCCTATGGGTCTGATATTCTCAAAACACATAAACTAGTGATGCGGTGCATAAAGAACTCGCGTAGAAATGTGCTTTTATATCAGCCGTAATATATTCTCAAAAATGATAATATTTCGTTGAACACCTAGCATTCTTATTCAACCTGAAGAAAACGATAAATTATTTTGTCTATTATCTTTATTTAATAATATTCTCTCAGGCTCGCTAGCTCGCCTGTTGATTCAGCATATGTAGAAAATATTTACTACAAATAGCTGTAATATAAAAACAGTATTAGTACGTAATCAATATGTAATACAATTAGGCTCACTGTGCTCGCCTGTTTATACAGTATTTATATAATATAATCATTATTTAATTATTATTAAAGAAGGATCGCTAAGCTCACCAATTTAATTCAGCATTTGTAGTCAATAATTATTAAATGGTTATTTTAGGCTCGCTACGCTCGCCTGTTAATATACAGTATTTATATATAATCGGCAGTATTTATATATG
>KZ651916.1:117873-129156 GCA_001010745.2 Gerris buenoi
GTATCATTTGAAAGGTATTGAAATTTGGTTCACAAAAATGTATCGTGTTTCCAAAATGGCGGCCATTTTACCCCCAAAAAAATTAAACAAAAACGCAAAAAAAATGCCCCCCCCCCTACGCTACCCCATTAGGACAGGTCTTAAAAATAAGGCAAAAATACAAAAATATGCGTGTCTGTGGTCCAATGATATTTCTGGGAGTTGATATTAAAAAGTCAATTTTTAAAAATTTTAGGGGGCCCCAAAATTTCTGTGATTTGAAAAATCGAAGTTTGGTACCATTTTAAAGGTAAAGAAATTTAATTCACAAAAATATACCGTGTTTTCAAAATAGCGGCCATTTTACCCCTAAAAGAATTCAATATGCGCATACGAAGATAGTAAACAATAATAATATATATGCACATCTTGATTTTTAAAACTGAACAATAGATATTTTTGTTTAAAAAATATATATAATAATAATAATAATTAATTCTTATGACCGAAGAAACCCTTTTAGTATCTTGCTGGCAAGTACTTGACGGGATTTTTTCTAACCTCAAAGGACGGTAGAGCCTTAAGAACAGACAATTTAGAAGGAATAAAACAACATTTCATAAATTCCAGCACATGATCTAACTTGTCTTTAGGTTACATCTCATCAAATTATTATTGTACAAATCAACTTATACAATATTGTACAAGTTGTACAATAAAGTTGATCTCAGTACCAATGAAGAGTTAACTTTTATTGCAATATGTAATTATATGTAAGTAAGATAAAATCTAGACAGATTATTACTTACTCAGATCCTTAATACGTTAAAACAAATCAAACACCAATTAAAGAAAAAGCAGAGAAAATTATATGATATAAGCTATTCAATTACGCATTGAAAAAATAAAGAAATAGGGATATTAGAGCGGCGATAACCTATAAAAAGATACAAATAAATTAAATTTAATATAAAAGTAAAAAAAATTTATGATATTATTGACCGAGCGTAGCGAGGTCTTTGTTTTAACTCGACCGTTTGGCATTTCGTCTGTCTGTCTCCTAAATGTACATCGACTGTCTTTGCGAGGGAGGCCGCAGGCCGACCGAGCTGTGGTGTGGGGCGGGGGCGCAACTACTCATTGTACGTCAGATGGGGGAGGGGGGGTAAANTCCTTACTTGCACACAATTTTGAACCTAAGCTCAAACCCCGATTTGATATTTTAACGAGCGAGGTCTACTGTTCACAGAACTACTAGTATTATATTCGGCACTACCTTTTGTTACATTTTAACAGTTTACAAAGCAATATAAAGGCAGTTATAGAATTTTTAAATTAAGGCGGTAACAATGAGTTCTTTCTTGCTTCTCTAATCAGCTCCTAGGTAGCAGCACATGCTTGAACCGTATTAGTTTACCAACATTCCGCTAGATGTCTCTAGCTCCTCCATTTTAATTCTATAACACTACACACATTTACAACACTTTTTAATAAAATGGTTCTTGGCTCTTTTGTATATTTGTCTTATGTACATGAACGTTTAAAAATAATGATTTTTTTATTACTTTTACAAGTTACTATTAATACATATTTTTTCGTAGAATTTTTCATAGAAAAATTTATAACAATGTATTGTATAATTAATACAAATAAATTATATATTACATAGTTTCAATTATCAGCTACGGTTGAAATCATGTGAAAGAAATAAAGAATTCCGTCAACATAAATTTTCCTTTTCTAAATCATTATATTATAAATACATAATACATACTATAATAATGTATAATTAATACATCATATTAGTCAGACTAGCAGACGGCTATATAATAGCCATGCCTTTTTATACTTTGTATAAAGATTTTGTGTAATAATTGTATTTTTAACTTTGAAAGTATTAATATAAAATAATTAATATTAATACATTATACATTGTAAAGGGTGATTCATTTAAAGGTACTGTTTAAAAAAATAAATAAATAAATAGTTTTATCAATTAATTTATATTATGTAACAAAAGTGGAATGCCTTAAATTTATTTTTATGAAGATTATCCCTTTTAAATGTTGACCGTAACTGCGCCTAACTTGGTCCACTCTGTGGGCCCAATTTTCCATCACGCGTTCCATCATTTCAACAGGAATTTGGTGAGTTACGTGAGTGATACATGCTTCCAATTCTTCAATTTTTGCCGGCGTATCCTGGTATACTTTTGATTTTACATTGCCCATAGCCCCTAAGGTGTGGTGAAATTGTATGATCCGGTCAATTTACGGTTCCGAAGCGTGATATTATCTTCCACAATTTTACAACAAAATGTTTCACGAGCTATGTGTCTTGTGGCATCATCTTACTGGGACCAAATTTCATTGAGATTACGGTTTCAATTCGATTATTCTTTAATTTTTATTATTTTATACGTTATGTTGCGTGGCTAATATCAAGCTGATATCTGAAGTTGTATTTAATGAATAGCGAAGAATGTCATTTTAACTGACGTAATTCCCAAATCTTTGAACTCGCATTACATAGATATAAGAAAGCCAGAAGGCGATAAATTAATAAATTATAGATACAGTACATGATACATATGAGCGAAGTTGACAATGATAGCAGTTATGAACATATGTAATGGAAAGTTGGAAAACAAGTTGGGAATTAAGTCGGACACAGTTAATATGGTCAATAATCTTGCTAATGTATTTAACAGAGTATGGGAGCTAGCAGGGAAACCATACTAGTGAAGAAACCTGACTTAGTACGACTTCATAACTCTGACAGTTCGCTCCGCCAATATACCTTACTACATCCAACAGTTTACAAAGGTACAAACAATTTCATTTTAATTAAAATAATTACAAACTAAGCCGACCAATAATTCGGTGTATTAAAATAGCGCCTGTACTATATATCATAGCAAGTTGAAATAGGGCTCAAATTGTGAAGAATTAAAATTAAGAATGAAGCCTGTGATTAGGTTTTTGATATCTTGTTTAGAACCAGAGTTATTTGAATTTTACTGTTTTTCCTAACCTCAAAGGGCGGTAAAGCCTTAAGTAAAAGGTATAACATCAGTAAATTAAATTGAATATTAATTCAAAGATTAATCTAAATTAAATTATTTTTTCCATTTGAATAGTGGGTAGTAATTAATTAATTAATCTTTCCGAGCTTACCGAAGGTAACGAAAGCTATGTGATCGTTCTGAAGAACAAACGTTCTTTATGCCTTCGATTTTCATAATTCTAAGACAGAAATCTGTTTTAGACATCAAGGAACATTGTTTGGTTCTGTGTTTGTCTGTCGCTTGATTTTTGCGAAATAACATTTCTTAAAAGCTATACTTTTCCGATTTTATTGACATTTGGATGGTACAGGTCATAATTACCTCATTGCTGATCCCATATAAGTTTTAACCTTCTGCGCCCTTTTGTTTCTCTTCCACATGCGCACAAATACACATATATTTACACCTACATCTTCAAAAGTACTTTTCTGAAATTTAGTACGTTTCCATGATGTTTATACACGGATTGACTCCTAATTTGTTATTTAACAAGTTAGGTGTTTCCATAAGTAGTATTGAATCCGTATTAAATACGAAAAAAAAAAAAATATATATTTTGTAAAAAATTTTTTTGTAACCTTCACCTTTTGTAACCATGATTTTTATTACGTACTTTGACAGATTTGACTACAGTTTCTACAGAAATACGCTAGGTGCGCTCACACACACGCTCTGCTCATGTCAGGATCGAGTTAGGTATTTCCATTGCAACTCGATCCAGATACAATCCCATAATTTAGTGAATCGTATCGGGATCGGTAACATATTCAAACCGTATTGAATCTAGGTTTCCATGGACACTTTGGATCCAAAAACTGAATTCAACCCCTATTTAAACATCATAAAAACTTACAGTCTATAAGATTAGAGTTGGCACAATCGAAGGCGGGAAACAACAAACGTGGAGGTAGTTTTGGGGTTATAAAAAGGGAAAATCGGTGTTGCCATGTTATATTTTTTTTGTGGAACAGGGGTAGAGTAGAGCATTTTTTTCTGAAGTTGCATTCAACATGGGGGACCAATAAAATCGTTTCCCTCAAAATTTTCCCGCCTTTTGATTGTGCCAACTCTAATCTTATAGNAATTTAAAAAATAGAATTTGTAATGTAATTTGTTATTTTTTTACTTTTCAACTGCAGATACTTAAAGAATTCTTTCTACAAGTTATTCATACATATTTTATTCAAAGAAAATTTATCAAAATAATTTGGAATCAATTAAAATAATAAGGTCTTATCTACCCTTATTTTGTGGTAAAATTGCGTGTAAATAAATAATGCCAACATAACAGTGTTATAAATAATATAATATGATATGTAAATAATATCAACGGTACTAAAAAGTGTTGTTAAAATGAATCATTTCATTAAAAAAACAATCACTTTTATAATGAATTTAAGAATAAGTTTTAGATTTTTAGTTAAGATTTATGAAGGTGCAAGGAAGGAAATAATCAGTGATAAGAGATACTAAAAGGAAACACATAATTCGTCGAAATGTATATTGTTTAAAAAAAAAACAAACTAAATTGTCTCTTTTTCATTTCTGATCATAAACCATATTTAAATGCTTTCGTGAATCGATGATTATATATATTTTTTTAAATTCTTTATTTTAATTTTTTCCCTGTCACGAATCATGAGAATCGCCGAGCAAACTATTTACCTAAGAAAGGGTAGGAAGTTAATAATTTACAATTCCAATTGCTCAAGATAATTGTCTATCCCATGAATAGCTTCTTTCGTGTTGCCATGAAGCCATACGAATTCAATTCATTTTAATCTACATCTGAATACAAATTGAAATACATTTTAAAAGGGGCGTATAATTTGATGGAAAACGAATATTTTCTATTTGAGACAAAGGGTAAATTGTAATAGATAATCTTTTATTTCAATTATGACGAGAAGAAATTTTATAGGTACGTATAGTCATTATATAGGAATGGTTAGCTTTAGCAGATATAGAATCATCATTGCCTTTTGGTCGTGCGATGATAATCACGGGTTTTTCACGTGAATTTTAACTTCTTTCCGCAAAATTTGATTAAGTTTTAACTTCTTTCTGCTTGGAAGTTTCATTAACATTTGATTAAGCATAAAATCACTAATCTGTTGTCAAGATAGCGATTGGTTCATGGTAGGAATGTATGAATAACTGGTTGTCGTCTGTTGTGGTGAACTATCAGTTAGTTTCAACTAACACTAAATTGATCAAGTTATCATAAGATACGAGTATATCAACTCAGTAGGTCTGTCATTGCTTATTATGGTAGAATTATGTGAGTACTATAGTCTTCCCTGAAGAAAAATATATTTTTTAAATCAAGAGAGTTAATAATAAAAAATAATCTGTCTATTAGTGTGACAGATAGCTTCCTCGCGTCTTATTTAGTAAATTTTAAGTGTTTTGATTTTTTGCATGTATTAAAATATCAATTTAGCAAAATTTAAAGAACGCAGACGGTTGCAATTTATCTGGGGCTACTGCGGGCTACTTTCGACGAACCATCAAAATTTTATTAAATTCAGAAAAGTACTTTTGAAGATAAGGTGTAAACCAGCTATGGGCTAATTATGACCTAACACCCAAATTTCAATAAAATCGGAGTAGTTCTTAAGATATGTTGGTTCGACAAAATTGAGCGACGGACCGACTGAACCAAAAGTGTTCCGTGATGTCTGAAACAGATTTCGTTCTTCAGAAGCTTCCATTACTTTCGGTAAGCTCGGAAGCAAAATTAAATAAAAATTTTTAGATAATTTTTCCTTACCGGTGTATGTTGAAAGTATTTTGATGGCGTAAAATTCTGCAAAAAAAGTGGTTTTTAAAAATATCTGTCTGTGGTATTTGCAGACGCGTGAACCCTAAACTATGGAGCCAATTTCGATTAAATTTGGAGTACATAATGTTCAGAAAATCACACTTCGAGGCGTAATTGTGGAACTTAATGTCTGAATTCGGGTCTCTTTCCCTTCAAATCCTGATTAAACGAGGAATGAAAAGTACTTCTCCTGATTTTGAGTAAACTATTCTAAAATGTTGTTATTTAAATTTACTGAAAATTGGAAACAGGATGATATATATTGAATACTGCTACATGTGTTCGAGATGTTAATAACTTATTAAACACTTCTACATGCTTAATTATAAACTAATTAATTTAGACATTTTTGGATATAAATTCAGTATTTTTATTACGCAGAACTAAATTTAATTACCTTGTTTCGGGTCCTGGCAGGTCGACAATTGATATTTTGTCGTATTCATGTGGCTTATCTTCCTTTGGGCTTTGATTTGGGTTGCGGTAACAGAATCTCCAAGCCCATTTACGATTTTTCTTTTCTTTTTCATCATGGTTTCCGTTTTGTTCTTGTTCATTTGCTATCTCCGTTGAACTTTCGGAGATGTATTTTTCGAAGTCATTCTGTGAACGATCGTTGTTGTTTTGCAAATTGGATTCATTTCCGAAGGGTTGGACTTTGTTTTTGGAAAAGCATCCAGTGGATCTATTCTCGGTAGATATGTCTCCAGAGCACCACTTCTGATCGAGACATCTCGTGGATAGTCTATCTCTCCAATCGACGACTTTCTGCCTGCACTCTTTGCTTCTACCATTGCCACAGCATGCGAGCCTGTTCCAAATGCTGTGGCCGAACGCCGCCAACACTCCACAACTACAGGAAGGAATGACTGACGCCCTTTATTGACTCGGAGGCGCCACGTACTACGCACCCCCTGGTTACACAATCGAGGTATTGTAAACACAACTCTTGCCAACGCAGACGGTTGACCGCATATCTATAATGCTCCGTATCACGCAATCACTGCTCGAGTAGTTACAAAGTGGCTTTAAAAACCTATATTTCCACTTACATCCTTTTCTTGACTTTCCATTAAATCATAATATTGGTGTCACCTTAATTAAATCTGATATTTATTCATTCTTATCGTAATATAAAAATTGATTTTTACTGTTCTAAATACAAGTTTAATGACTTCTAAACCTAATTAATTATTTTTTATTGATAATTTAATCAAGCAACACCCCACATCAACGTAACACCCCATATTTATATTTACCCCAATTTAAAATAAAAATTGTATAATTTATATGTTAGAACCCTTTCGTTAAATTCTTAATTAAAATAACCTCACAGATTTAAGACTGATAAGCAATTATCCATAAATAATCAACAGAATTGTTAATCTTTCTAATAATTAAGGTTCTCTTTGCTAGTTTTTATCTGATACGCAATAAATTTGATGAGGCATTGCATGTCTTAAATGTGGAACATGCAAGATTAACTTTTAAATAAATTGATACGAGATACGACACAAATAGTAGTTATATTTGGACCTGGGTTGTAAATTTAAAAATGATTTTTTTTTTTTTTTTTTTTTTTATAAAAAACATTCTTTTCGCGTGAACAATATAGGAAAGAACCGCGATAAACAGGAATACGAAATGCTTAGTAAACTTCAACCATCTACTATTACACAAAAAAGTAATCATTGATTAATTTAATATATTCTAGTAAGTAATTGATTGCTAACTACCATTGATTCATATGTAAGAAAAGTAACCTATAATGTTTATACCTCTCATATAAGCGAACAGCATATAACATTGTATACAGGAGGAGGGGGGGGGGTCCAATCTTTTACTAGGACCAACCACCCACTTTGTTACCAATTTCAAAATTTTAAATTGGAGTGTATATAATACGTGTATTTTGATAGCATATTTGGATTACGGTGAAGAATAACAACATTTTATTTTAACTTTTCTTTCTATCTCCAATATTTTGCCCCCTGAAGGGGGTCAATGATAGCAAAATAACCCTTCCGAAAACAATAAAAAAATAAAACTTAAATTGTTATATTGAAATAAATTATTGGAACTTGGGGAATTATAGTGCGTACTACGGGCAACCACCCCTCGTACGCACCTTAAAAAATTTTTTTTTTCCCATTTTCCCCCCCCCCCCCCAAGCACTGAAATCTACAATTTTTATACTTTTGTTTCGTATAGAGGGAAAAATATTGAAGATAAAAAAAAGGTTCAATCGTGGCCTAGGCCTAGGGGCAAAATGGGTGGCCCCCCCTTTGTGCGCGATTGCATGAAAACAAACTTCCCTTTACATGGTACAGATACCCCAAGTTTCATTAGTCAAAAGATGTAATTGTTGTCAGATGTTTAGTTGACCCGGAAAATTGTTAAACAGTGATTCGGTCGACTGGATTTCTTAGTAGTCTCTTTGATCTTTGATGCTATATGTAGGTTTACTAGAAATCTAAATAAAACTAATCTATTATAGGTAACTAAAACATCTATTATAATATAACTATAAAATATATATGAATCAGGCTGTAGATACTTACTGCGTTTCCAATTTCTCTTTATATGAGAAAATAAAAAAGAAATAAATAAATACCTTAGTATTAATAGTATATAATGTTACTAGGCTGTGAAGTGAGTTTTTTCAAATATTGCCAAGGTAAAGAAAAAACACTTCACAGTCGTTTAGCATATACTATTTTTTCCGAGGTAGCAGACAATAAAAAACATTAAATATTAATCAATAATCAATATAATAATAACAAATGTTAGTTTAAACTTAAGATTAAAAAAAGAAACCTTAAAAAGAGGTTACACTATAAGAAAAGATAAATAAATCGCATTGACATCTNGAAGTTGCATTCAACATGGGGGACCAATAAAATCGTTTCCCTCAAAATTTTCCCGCCTTTTGATTGTGCCAACTCTAATCTTATAGACTGTAGGACTGTAGTGAATTATGAAATTTGAATAGTTGATCTAATATTATAACCCCGTTATTGTCAATTTGTTTAAATTTAAGCATACAATTTTTAAATTATACGAAATAGGACGCCAGGAAGATATGTGCCATACTAATTGGCAGAATGTTTACAATAAGTTCAATACTAAAGAGCTTTAAGGTTTTTTAAAATGCAGTATATGACGTATCTGTAGGAAATATCTAGTGATAAGGAGATTTTGAAGGATCTATATTCGGCAATTCTTTAGATTGTTACTCCTCTTATAAAAAACAGAGGGAGGCGTACGGAATGTTCTTTTTAGGGTTTCGTTGGTAAAACCAAAAAAAAGAAACCCTTATAGTTTCGTTCCTGTGTCTGTCTGTCTGTCTCTACGGTTCCAATAACTGTTGATTCAAAAGAAATAAAAACTTGACTCTTACCAGTATTAAAGTTCGTTTTGGCGCGCACACAGGAAGAATATAGAGAACTCAAAATAATCAGCTGTTCAAATTCAAAATGGCGGATAATTCACATCGCGAGAAAAAAATATTTTTTAAAAATTTTGAGTGGGGTATCAAATGAAAGGTATTGAAGAGTAGATTACAAATATATATACCACTTAGGGTTAGTGTTTATTTTCGGCGCCATTTTGTCAAAAAACATCGAAATTAGTCGTGTCTCCTCTACCCTCCCCCTTACTAATTTTGTTATACCAACACAATACCAACGAAACCCTTTTTACGTGAGTCTTCACGCCTTACCAATTTTTTATTTAGACTATTACTCCCCTTATTAAACAAAAAATGATATTCCTTTGTCCCTAAGTACATTGTCTTAATAATTATTTTTTCAAAGTCATTTATATTCTAAAACAACATAGGGGAGTAGCAATCTAAAGAAGTACCCTACATTCAATAGTATCCCCATTGAGAATTAGATATTCTCCCAGCGATATAAATCTTTAAATCAATTTTGCAAAGCGTGGTTACGTTATGATTCAACCACACTTTGTCTGTTGACCGGGTTGAATCATCATGTTCATTCAACTATTTCTTAACTTACCGAAGATAAAGAAAGCTATGTGATGATTCTGAAGAACGGAAAAAATGTTATGTCTTCGATGTCAAAAATTCATAGACAGAAATCTGTATCTGACATCAAGGAAAATGTTTAGTTCCGTGTCTGTCGTATTAAAATAGCGCCTGTACTATATATCATAGCAAGTTGAAATAGGGCTCAAATTGTGAAGAATTAAAATTAAGAATGAAGCCTGTGATTAGGTTTTTGATATCTTGTTTAGAACCAGAGTTATTTGAATTTTACTGTTTTTCCTAACCTCAAAGGGCGGTAAAGCCTTAAGTAAAAGGTATAACATCAGTAAATTAAATTGAATATTAATTCAAAGATTAATCTAAATTAAATTATTTTTTCCATTTGAATAGTGGGTAGTAATTAATTAATTAATCTTTCCGAGCTTACCGAAGGTAACGAAAGCTATGTGATCGTTCTGAAGAACAAACGTTCTTTATGCCTTCGATTTTCATAATTCTAAGACAGAAATCTGTTTTAGACATCAAGGAACATTGTTTGGTTCTGTGTTTGTCTGTCGCTTGATTTTTGCGAAATAACATTTCTTAAAAGCTATACTTTTCCGATTTTATTGACATTTGGATGGTACAGGTCATAATTACCTCATTGCTGATCCCATATAAGTTTTAACCTTCTGCGCCCTTTTGTTTCTCTTCCACATGCGCACAAATACACATATATTTACACCTACATCTTCAAAAGTACTTTTCTGAAATTTAGTACGTTTCCATGATGTTTATACACGGATTGACTCCTAATTTGTTATTTAACAAGTTAGGTGTTTCCATAAGTAGTATTGAATCCGTATTAAATACGAAAAAAAAAAAAATATATATTTTGTAAAAAATTTTTTTGTAACCTTCACCTTTTGTAACCATGATTTTTATTACGTACTTTGACAGATTTGACTACAGTTTCTACAGAAATACGCTAGGTGCGCTCACACACACGCTCTGCTCATGTCAGGATCGAGTTAGGTATTTCCATTGCAACTCGATCCAGATACAATCCCATAATTTAGTGAATCGTATCGGGATCGGTAACATATTCAAACCGTATTGAATCTAGGTTTCCATGGACACTTTGGATCCAAAAACTGAATTCAACCCCTATTTAAACATCATAAAAACTTACAGTCTATAAGATTAGAGTTGGCACAATCGAAGGCGGGAAACAACAAACGTGGAGGTAGTTTTGGGGTTATAAAAAGGGAAAATCGGTGTTGCCATGTTATATTTTTTTTGTGGAACAGGGGTAGAGTAGAGCATTTTTTTCTGAAGTTGCATTCAACATGGGGGACCAATAAAATCGTTTCCCTCAAAATTTTCCCGCCTTTTGATTGTGCCAACTCTAATCTTATAGAC
>KZ651916.1:133154-145891 GCA_001010745.2 Gerris buenoi
GGGGGGGGGGGGGGGGGCGCCACAGATGACTTAGACCCGGGCCCCTGAACCCCTAGGGACGGCCCTGTTGTCTGCTACCTCGGAAAAAAATATGCATATGCTACGCGACTGTGGAGTGTTTTTTCTTAACCTTGGCAATATGTACTGTTGCTTTGCTCGACAGTAAATATAATTGCTGCTGTAAAGAAAAATCTCTCTCCACAGTCAAGTAACATAATATACTATTAAATCAAAATTAGTACTGTGTTTATTATTATGTAAGTAATAATTTATCTTACGTAACTTGTCTTATGTATTTTTTAAAGAGTATAAATACAATTTTTTATTTATTTATAAATAAAAACAAGAAAGAGTTCAGAAGTATAATAAGGAAATACAGTATAGAACGAGAGTTGTGCTGGTTGAGAGAAATTATTTACTTGTAAAAGGAAAGGCATGTTAGAGAAATCTGCTTGAAGGGAAAGCTGTCGAAGGAAAGCATTGGGAAAGCCTGGATAAACATCTACTTGAGTTTGATCTCGCTCACTTTACCCAGGCTTAATCTTTCTACCTGATGGAAAAACACTAAACCATACTTTCCTCTATCAAGTACAACTTATTGTTTTGTCACCAACACGACAAAATGAACTTTTATTTCATTCATTTTTATTTTTGCTTCCGACCGAAGGTAACGGAAGCTATGTGAACGTTCTGAAGAACGAAAAGTTTTTATGTCTTCGATTTCAAAAATTCCAAGGCAGAAATCCGTTTCAGACATCATGGAACATTTTTGGTTCCGCGTCTGTCGGCCTGTCGCTTAATTTTTGCTAACCAACATATCTTAAAAACTATACTCTTCTGAATTTATTAAAATTTGTATGGTAGTTCATAATTAGCTTATTGTTGGTCCCATATAAGTTTCTATCTTCCACGTCCATTTTTTTCTCTTCTACATGCGCACTAACGTATATTAATTTACACCAATATCGTCTAAAGCACTTTTCCGTTTATTATGAAAATTTCATGGTTCGTCGAAAGCAGCCCGCAGATAGCTCTTCAAATTTTTTAAATTGATAATTTTTACATGTCTCGAAGCAAAATCGATTTCAAAAAGTTTGAAAGATCGACCCAAGATCGATTTTTTCACGCACATATTTCGACGATCCAACAACAGTAGTCAAATATATGTGTAAAGTATGTTGTAATTAACTTTGTAGACTTGTATGTAACTTGTAATTTTAAAGAGATAAATGACGATTGACCACCAAAACCAAAATGTAATTCATTTAATAACAATTTACATTTGCAAATTGATGTTGCCTAAAATGGAATAGAAGTAGTCGCTTATGTTTCTTTTAGAGTCCGAAAAACTTTTTTTTTAGGAATGAAATTTCCATTAGTACATTATATTTATTTTAAAAACATTTAAAGCACCTCGATACTTCTTGAAAAACCTAATTACGGCGTGGTAGGGTTAGTGCTCCTAATATGAGACCCCACCTTGAAGAGGCTGGTATGTGCTACAGCCTGGCAAGTCAAACGAAAAACGATAGTGTTTATGGCTATCAGTAGTCTCGGAGTTAGTTGGACGCCTACCGTCGAGAAGAGAGTTTCTGTGGATTTTATTTTATTATACTCCTTATTAAAATTTATTAAGAACATCACAGAAAGCTTGTTTAAAACATCAAGGAAAGATTAACTTAAAATCTATTCATAATATAATGATAGCTATTTAGACAAGGTGAAGACATGTATTTCACTTTTTAAGTTTATACCAATCCTAACCTCACAAATTCGTTCTAGAATATATAAACGTGGTTGTTCCTAATATGAGACCCATCACGGGCCTAACATAGGCAGGGTCTCATATTAGGCACAGTTTCTTTTATATTACCAAATCATGCCTGATTTTTGTTTTTCAGATGTATGTTAATGCAAATACTGCCATTAATGAGAGGAAAGTGTAAAACATTGGTTTAAAAATCATGCAAATGTTTTAAACAGAGGGTCTCATATTAGGACTACTTTTGTAAATCTCAAAATTTTGACTTTTTTTAGAAAACATTTTTTTTTTTAAAGAAATATACATTTTTAATTATTTTGAAACATTTGCCATTGAATTACAATATATTATTAATTGTTTTGTCACATCAACTGTTTGTTTATTTATTTAAATCCTGAGTTACACCAACACCAAAAAAGGGGTCTCATATTCGGGTCACTTACCCTATATTACGTAAAAGGTTTTATTGGGCAAACTATACATTGCAATAAAAAGGTACTACCTATAATTTACACAAATTTTCTATCTGAAAAAAAAACCTCTCGGGTAATTTTATTTGAATCTTAGCCACTTTCATACTTTAGTACACGAAAACCAGATAAATATAAAGCAGATCGTGGGCGTTCCGGGTATGCTTTGATCTCGTTCACTAGCAACATTCAAAAAATGTCAAAGAATTACAAGAAAATGTCAAATGTTCAAAGAATCCTAAAAATGTTTTCCAATATTAAATTACCCCCAGATTGTATTTACTTGAAATTTTATCACTTTTGAAATACTCGGGGCAATAGGAATGTAAATACAAGATATAAAAAAATCGATATTAGCAAACCTTTAGCGTATGGAAACGACATCAAAACGAACAGGAAAAAAAATACACGAAATATGTCGTGCGAATGAAAAATGGATTTCGCATAGCTGAGTCTCATTTTGTCGAGGGTAGCGACTTTGTAAAGATTGGATGGTGGCTTGAATTTTTACTACCTGAAAGACTTTTATTACATTTGAAGCGAGAGTCCTTTTTTATGTAACCATACAATTTTAATATGTTCTTCCAGCAGCGTTCTAATACTGCTATCGATCGAGCCATGGAAAAAGCATTGCAAATAAAAATCCTCATTTTCAACATTACTTGAAAAACATTAAATCATGTGGATATATTTGTTGTGCATTTAATCCACATATCGACATTTCAGTATTTCTTTAAATTGTTACTCCCCAATGTTGTTTTAGAATATAAATGACTTTGACTGAATAACTATTGTGGCAAAAGTATGTGTAGTCCTATGCACTTTTGGATAAAGGAATGTCATACTTCTGTTTTTATAAGGGGAGTAACAGTCAAAATATGAACATCCCGTACACTTTCTTTAGATTTTTACTCCCCTCTGGTTTTTATAAGGGGAGTAACAATCTAAAGAAGTGCCGACATTTCAATATTTTAGCATGAAGTATAAACAAACAGTATACACTTGTCTCATTGATATAGTAGATGGATCTTAAGGTGTCTTAATGACATAGTAGATGGATCTTAAGGTGTCTAATTGATATAGTAGATGGATCTTAAGGTGTCTAATTGATATAGTAGATGGATCTTAAGGTGTCTAATTGATATAGTAGATGGATCTTAAGGTGTCTAATTGATATAGTAGATGGATCTTAAGGTGTATAATTATGAAATATTCATAAATTTTAATTACCATTTGGTCCGCTAGGAGCTCTGATATCATTTTATATTAAATTTATAAACTTTTAGCGGCGAAATATAGAACTACAATGAATACAAGTTAAAATCAATTTACCTTTTATTACATTCTAAATTCCTGTCCTGGTACGATATTTAAGAGCATCAAATTTTTGTCGTTTATTGGATCTTCAGCCGGCTTATCGTCAAAATAGTGAACTATAAATGAAAACCTATCGATCTCTGATATTATTCAATATAAAATATAGAAATTATATGTGTAGAGTGCTGAACTAACTTCAGCACTTCCATCGGCGAAATGTAGTACTACATTGAATACACCATTGAAAACCTATCGACCTCCTAGTTAAATCCTAACTTCCTGGCACGATATTTAAAAATCTCACATTTTTTTGTCGTATTTTAAATGACGTAAGTTCCTTCTGCACCCAGGAGCTAAAACATACACCTGTGTTAAAACACATCGCAGATCGCGTGCACTGTGGTTGTATTATGAATTGCACTTTAACTTTAACATCGTCAAACATAAAATTCCTTTAAAGATTTGGACTAGTCTTTAATTTGTAGATACTTTATTACGAGAAAAGATTCTAATTATGCACTTACTTTATATTTCTAAGGTATCTTCACTTCAACATATTTATACAACATGTAAGGCGCGCTTCACTTAAGTACGTGAGGCGATAATCGCCGGTTTCTGTACGACTTTGTTAAAATTATCAGGCGTAACTGTTGCATATTCTTTTTCTACACTTCTAGACCTTTAAATTGATGTATAAAATGACATGGTAACTAAAAACATTATTTTAGTCACTCGCCATATTGGCCGGGCCGCCATCTTGGAAATATTAAGTGTAGAAACTCTAAAATGTGTCCAGTTGTCTCAAACGCCGAGATGCACCTGTGTGCTAAATTTTATGTTTCTAGCTATAGTGGTTTATGAATTGAAACAAGCCAACGGACAGACAGACGGACAGACGGGCAGACAGACAGACAGAGCCGTTGTATAACTTGAATCTAGATAATTATTTTAATCTATAAGAAATTTCGATAAAATCCAGTGTTAAAGTTTTTTTTTAATTAAAGTACATGCCTCTGAATATCTGAGGTCTTATTATTGAAAGGGTTTTTCTCAAATCATGGGTTCCTGAAAAGGGTCGAGTTTTTAACCAGATATGGAAATTTTATTTACTTAACCGTAAACATCTTGGTCCTTTAAATATAATAAGGGTAAAGTATGACCCATACGAGAGACCATTAAGGAAAGCCGATTTGCTCTAGTAAGGAACCTGTATCGTTTGCAGAATACAGTTTCTTACAGATTTCACAAATTTTTGCTGATATTACAAAATATCTACATTTTGAGTTAAAGCTGGTCAAGTTTAAGGAAATTTATTTCACTGTTATATTTTAAAATTGTTTTTGATGGAGAGTGTTCGTGACATCGACTCATACACACTCACCTAAAACCACTGTTGTAACACTGATATAATATACTCGTATGTGTATGATTTAAATCCCAATGGATTGGGCTGTATTTTACACAGATAATATCACCTTATATTAGTGGCTTGCACAATAAGTCTTGAAATAGTTGAATCTAGCGTTGATTAGGACGTTCAATAATAATTATTACGGTTAATAATAATTATTACGTTTTTATGGGGTTTACTATGTTTCTATATTCTATGTTTACAGACCAAAAGTTTTTCCAAGAGGAGATTACCAAACAGTTTTCACCCAAATTTTAGAAAACTATAAATTTCCAGACTGGTTAACGTGGAGATACACATGCCTGTGCCTGTATCTTTCGCAAAACATACCAGCTCCTTGCACGTGCCAGCTACTAGCATATGTATATGTTAAATGGCATGTCTATAGTCTATAGGCAAGTAGATAGATTGATAGACTGCAAGTAGATGCAAGAGATTCGTTATTTTAGCATGCAACGTGCAAGAATGGTGGGGCTACAAACCGCATGCCAAAAGGAATGTGTGAACGTACGCGACTTAACGTCACGGGTGGCCATTCCAGTAGTTAGTAAACTACTACCGATTGTGGACGTGATCATTGCGTATTTATTGTTTTCCTTTGCATTAATAAAGTACTCTGCCAATACTCGTGTACTAGTTTGTAAGGCACTCTAATTATTTTATACGATTAAAACCTACTATTATCAAAGTTATTTCATCTTCCCCTGTTTTTTTTTATAACTCAAAATGGTTTTGATTTTGATTCAGAGCTTACCGAAGGTAACGGAAGCTATGTGATCGTTTTGAAGAACGACTTTTGGAAGGTTTAGGAGGTATGGACCAATGTACGACGTGGACTGGACATAGACACATCAACCTCGGTATAAAGGTTTCGAGGAGGATCTATGAAACCCCCCAAAAATATGATTTGATTAGCCCTTTTTCTGTGAGTCTGTTATCCTGTTAAGTTTTTACCTTGAACTCGCATTTAAGGTCTTACTGCTTCAGAATTCATCTCGAAGTTCTAGGAATCAAGGAAAAAAGAAATAAATATAAAGGCGGAGACACACCTGAGCATTCGGCCCTAATGAGCATGCGTTTCTGTTCGGCTTGTCCTCTCCATATCAAAGCGATTCGGGGCGAACGCATGCTCTTTCGGGGGCGAACT
The DNA here is from genome assembly GCA_001010745.2 of Gerris buenoi. Lineage (NCBI taxonomy): Eukaryota > Metazoa > Arthropoda > Insecta > Hemiptera > Gerridae > Gerris > Gerris buenoi. The sequence goes on from KZ651916.1 coordinate 139,262, forward strand.
CATGGTCATTCGAGGGAGAACTCATGGTCATTCGGGGGCGAACTCATGGTCATTCGGGGGGCCAACTCATGGTCATTCGGGGGCGAATGCTCAGGTGTGTCACCACCTTAAATTAATTTTACATCAAAATCACTAACTAAAGTGTTTATTGTTATTATGTAAGTTTAATTTAACTTACGCAACTGTCTTTAGTATTTTATTTAACTGTAATTAGTAATTATTATTAGATTAATATGGATACCACATTGTGGATTATCACAACACCGCAGAGAGCAGAAAAAATTTATGCACTAGACACAGCAGCTCTACTTAATTCTAAAACCTTTTAGCTAATCATGAAAATACTAAATTTAAATACTATCCTGAAAAAAAAATATATATCTCTTTGTCTTCAAAAAAGTTTTATACGAAATACATTTTTTTTATTATATATTAAAATATAAGTTCCTAGAAACCCAAATTGGGGAAAATGTTTCGTTTAAAATAACTGAAAGAGATATAAAATAATAACAAAATTAGGTAGGAAGCAAACATTTTTTAACATTTAAGTCTAGAGGTAGCAATTTATAACAATGCACCTTCCTAATGCAGACACAAACTTAATAATAAAATGCTTATGCTAATAATAATAAAAAGAGAAACAGTTGAAAAATTGGAAACATTTCAGACAGGAATTGAAGCTATTTTATACCCTTTCAAGAAAACAAGACTAGAGAGGAATGAAAAGCCAAGACGCTGTAGCTGGGAATAGTCCAAAATCAAGGAATTGCGAAGAAAATCCAGGAATTGTGCAAGGTTAGCCCCTGAAATTGGCAAGGCCTGAGGGAAAACCTGGGATATTACAAACGAGAACCAGAATAGGGCCAGGAAAGGGCGGAGGTAAAAGCGGAATTTTCCTTGAATATACCTTTTCCAGCGGTAATATACTGTTTAGCCTTACCTGGGGGAATCATCCCGCAGTCAGCCTGTATTATAACCAGTATAACTCCTGGGACCGAGATTAAGAGATGATGTACCCCTCTTTATTAACTCGAGTTATAATTCTACCCACAGGGATTTAATACGAAAATTTGGTCCTACAGAACCTTGTTTCATTTTATTTCATATGCTCCGTCTCCGTAAAATTTCTTCTCTCGAGTCATTTTTATTACTTCACTAAATATTAACAGTAATTTTACTTCTGAGTTCAAGCTTAAACGAAGGTAACGGAAGCTACGCTATCGTTTAAAAATCTTTTTTTTAAACATCAGCGAACATTTTTCTGTCTTGCGTCTGCCTATCGATCAATTTTTGCGAACTAACATAATCTTAAAAACTAATCGTCTGATTTTAATGAAATTTGTATAGTAGGTCATAATTAGCTCATTGTTGGTTCCATATAAGTTTCAACCTTCAAAGCTCATTTGTTTCTATTCCACATTTTCACATACATCTATTTACTCCTATATCTTCGAAAGTACTCACACGATTTTTATGAAATTTAGATAGTTTGTCAAAAGTATAGCCCGTAGATAGACCCAGATTCATTTCAACTGACTGCGTAAATAAAATATTGCTTTATCGATACTTTTATTAAATTGAAATACTCTGCCAATTAGTGTGACTCATAGCTCCCTCGCGTCCTATTTCGAATACTTTAATGATTTTATCTACGGCTTGCACTGTAAGTAGAATTTACATTGCTAATAACAGGGAGGGAAGTGTTACTTCCCTCCCTTGGGAGTAAAAAAACAGTCATACCAACTTAAAAGGTATTTTTTAGGTAAATTTTAAGTATTATGTTGTTNCCATTACCACCAGTGGGCTACCATTACCACCAGTGGGCTACCATTACCACCAGTGGGCTACCATTACCACCAGTGGGCTACCATTACCACCAGTGGGCTACCATTACCACCAGTGGGCTACCATTACCACCAGTGGGCTACCATTACCACCAGTGGGCTACCATTACCACCAGTGGGCTACCATTACCACCAGTGGGCTACCATTACCACCAGTGGGCTACCATTACCACCAGTGGGCTACCATTACCACCAGTGGGCTACCATTACCACCAGTGGGCTACCATTACCACCAGTGGGCTACCATTACCACCAGTGGGCTACCATTACCACCAGTGGGCTACCATTACCACCAGTGGGCTACCATTACCACCAGTGGGCTACCATTACCACCAGTGGGCTACCATTACCACCAGTGGGCTACCATTACCACCAGTGGGCTACCATTACCACCAGTGGGCTACCATTACCACCAGTGGGCTACCATTACCACCAGTGGGCTACCATTACCACCAGTGGGCTACCATTACCACCAGTGGGCTACCATTACCACCAGTGGGCTACCATTACCACCAGTGGGCTACCATTACCACCAGTGGGCTACCATTACCACCAGTGGGCTACCATTACCACCAGTGGGCTACCATTACCACCAGTGGGCTACCATTACCACCAGTGGGCTACCATTACCACCAGTGGGCTACCATTACCACCAGTGGGCTACCATTACCACCAGTGGGCTACCATTACCACCAGTGGGCTACCATTACCACCAGTGGGCTACCATTACCACCAGTGGGCTACCATTACCACCAGTGGGCTACCATTACCACCAGTGGGCTACCATTACCACCAGTGGGCTACCATTACCACCAGTGGGCTACCATTACCACCAGTGGGCTACCATTACCACCAGTGGGCTACCATTACCACCAGTGGGCTACCATTACCACCAGTGGGCTACCATTACCACCAGTGGGCTACCATTACCACCAGTGGGCTACCATTACCACCAGTGGGCTACCATTACCACCAGTGGGCTACCATTACCACCAGTGGGCTACCATTACCACCAGTGGGCTACCATTACCACCAGTGGGCTACCATTACCACCAGTGGGCTACCATTACCACCAGTGGGCTACCATTACCACCAGTGGGCTACCAAAATTATGACCAACCATTCTAATTTCAATAAAATCGAACAAGTAGTTTTTATGATATGTTGGTTCGCAAAACTCGTGCGTGACAGACGGCATAGACAGACGCGGAACCAAAAATTTTCCCTGATGTCTAAAACGGATTTTCTGTCTTGAATTTTTTGAAATTGGAGACATTAAAAAAAATATCTCTCTTAGAACGAACACATAGCTTCCATTACCTTCGGTAATCTCGGAAGAATAATCAAAACAACTTCGACCTTTGACACATTTAAAGAAAATGGGGGTAAAATAAAATAAATTTGACAATAAAGGGTTGTAACAGCATAATATCAATGAAGTAGCGTTATTGGACGTAAGGAATCTATGTGCCACACTAACAGGCACACTATTTTTTAAACATATTTAAAAAGTGATCAACGTGTGATTGTTTACTTTTTGTTTTTGATTCTTGGAATAAGACCTTTTTTTCAATATTTCTGAAACTAGATTTTTGCGGGGAGAACAACTACACTACGTTTTTGTAATATTTAAATACGTATTGAATCCTTATTTAGGATTTAACAAGCTAGGTGTTTCAATGAGTTGTATTAAATACACCAAAGTTTTACTTCTGTTAGATATGGGAGCGAAACTTTTACTAGGTTCCTTCAATAAAGGTTATGTTTTTTGGTTGATAGGAGTGATGCTTTAAAAGATTTGACTTGATACACCAGAAACACCGCAAAAGCTTTTATTTATGTTTCACCAGGAAAACCGCTAGGGGCGCTTACTCTCACACCCTGCTCTTGTCAGGATTGAGTTCAGCTATTTCCATGTGACTCGATCCAAATACGATCCCAGAATTTAATGTATCGTATCTGTATCTAAATCTTATTTAATCCGTATTGAATCTAGGTTTCCATGGACAATTTGGATCCAAAAACTGTATTCAACACATATTTAATTTCGTAACAAAACATCATGGAAGCAATGTAACTAATATGTTATTTGACAAAACTTGAAACAATAAGTTCACGAATATGAAATATAATTATAAATATCCTTGTTGTTATACATTTTAATGTAAATGTTTATGACAGACTAATTAAAAGCTAATATTAGGGCTGAGTTTAAAGCAAGAAGAGAAAATGATTTTAATAAGCACGAGGCTTGTGGTTCTCAAAGTAAAACAGCTTAAAGGCCTGAGCTTTTGTTCTTAGTTTATATTAAAAATTCTTTGAATTACCGCAATTCTATAGCTTTAAGTGGGCTTAAAAAGCAGAATTTCAAAGAGCGGTAGCTTTAATTCTCGAGTTTCCCATTTGAAAATAAATTTTCCTCTGACTTAAATAATTTTGAGAAAGGAGTTGACAAAGAAAATGTTGGTTCTATTTAATAAGTAGCTAAAAAGCATCTGCCTCTAGCAGGTGGCTGCAGCCTCTCTCTCCATTTTTAATTCATATCGTGTTTTATCCATTATCGTGTTCCATCCATTATCGTATTAGCAGGAATCGTGTTATCCCAGCAAGCTTGTTATACCTTCTTGTAATTCCTACCTATATGTATAAAAAGTTAAAAGTTCTTAGGTTTAAAAAAAGTAAAAAGTTTAAAAGTTTAGGCTTATTTTTATAAACCAAACTGTTTAAGTCCTGTTTTAAGTTATTCTAAACCGTTAAGTTTCTTAACACAAACAATCGCTGGATGACACTAACAAACAGTACTACAGTCTATAAGATTAGAGTTGGCACAATCGAAGGCGGGAAACAACAAACGTGGAGGTAGTTTTGGGGTTATGAAAAGGGAAAATCGGTGTTGCCATGTTATATTTTTTTGTGGAACAGGGGTAGAGTAAAGCATGTTCTTTCTGAAGTTGTATTCAACATGGGGGACCAATAAAATCGTTTCCCTCAAAATTATCCCGCCTTTTGATTGTGCCAACTCTAATCTTATAGACTGTAAAATATTAGTAGCAAACTTTTCAAATAGATGATTCAAAGAAATAAACCCACAAAAATAAATAAATAAATACACTTCATTACGTAATAATTGCACGATAAAAAGAACTTTTTATATACTACGTTTTTAAATTTTCTGTCATAAATCATAAATTTGAAACCTGTCAAAATGAAGATTGTAAAGCGGCCCACACACTAACAGTTTAACTGAAGATAATGAAAAATCTGACAGTCCACGGAGCTTGGCCACATGAGATTTGCACTGGACAAACAAACAAACTAACAAGAAAGCAAGCTAATAAAAACGTAGTAAAAATTGACAATGCAAAACTAGATCTCTGTAATTGAACCAGCGTATTCAGCGTAGTGAGTTCTTCATTTCAGAGACTTGTGCTTTGAAAAGTTTGTTTGTTAGAGTGTTTGTTTGTTTGTGTATCGATAACCGGCGTAAAAATTAATACCACCAAGAACTTGGTAGAAGCGACTGACTGTATGAAATATGGCAAGATAGTTTTCCACTTGTATAAATTGTAGTACAACATTTCGTCGATAGAAGTGCTGAATTTTACTTGAGCACTGTATTTACTCTCTAAATTTTATACAATATACAATAGTACATTACGCGTCGAGTGTGGAAAGTAGCATTTTGCATGCGAGTGTGGAGTTTACACCCGAGCGATAGCGAAGGTAGTAAAACCACACGAGCAATGCAAAATGCCGTTTTCGCACGAGTTGCGTACCCTACTTTATCTACGATTGTTAGATTTTAATAATAAATGCAGAAAAAAATAATAAACTTCCTGTATGTAAGCTGGTATAATGTATAATATTACTATATGGTATAATATTTTATTTATGGTATAATATTTTATTTTATATGGTATAATATTTCTCTTATGATAAAGATGACATCAATTCGTTAGTTGTATTTTGTGAATTAATTATTTCGGAAGGCGTATTATTCTCCTCATATTCGTCATAATCACTTAAATCACTCATTGATTTTCACAAAAAAAAACGCGATACAAACAGTTACTTTTATTAAATAAACATCAAATTAGTTATGTTAAAAGTAAACAAACTCGCTAATCGTGTATAAAATTGAAGAATTCTTCTTCTTTTCGTCACTAGAGTGGAAAAAAAGAGGAATTCTTCTTCTTTTCGTCACTAGAGTGGAAAAAAAGAGGAATTGTTCAAAACTATGAGACACGCATAAGCAATTAATACAGTTGTGTAAAGAATCACTTTCTAAGAATCTAAACAGAGATACAATGTTTATATTACGTATCAATCGTAGATAAAATAATATAAGAGCTTCTAGCTGACCAAGTAGTAATCAAAATGGATTAATCTATCATAATTTCACACCATAATATCCATCTACTATATCGCAATTTGTCAAATGTAACTGATTTTCTCCACTACATGGAAAAACATTTGAAATGTCGATATGAGGATTCAATGCCCAAAAACATATCTATTATATCGATGTTTTTCTAAAAAAAATATATACTTTTAAAATATATTTAAGTGGTGATAAAATATATAAGAAAATAAATTTAGTTTAGGAGAGTTGCCTTTGATTTATTTTATGACATAATATATAACATTACTAAGTATACTATTAAATTACTCTAAGATTTAGTAAGGGACGGACTTGATTCGAGAGAAAAAGTCTAAACTTGGTGCAAGTCAAAGCTATTGTTAATGCACTGCACATACACACAATATATATATATTCCCATTTGAA
>KZ651916.1:176696-204302 GCA_001010745.2 Gerris buenoi
CTTGAATTTTTCAAATCGGAATCGGAGACATACTATATTTTCATTCTTTAGAAAAAACACTTGAATTTTTCAAATCGGAATCGGAGACATACTATATTTTCATTCTTTAGAAAAAACACTTGAATTTTTCAAATCGGAATCGGAGACATACTATATTTTCATTCTTTAGAAAAAACACTTGAATTTTTCAAATCGGAATCGGAGACATACTATATTTTCATTCTTTAGAAAAAACACTTGAATTTTTCAAATCGGAATCGGAGACATACTATATTTTCATTCTTTAGAAAAAACACTTGAATTTTTCAAATCGGAATCGGAGACATACTATATTTTCATTCTTTAGAAAAAACACTTGAATTTTTCAAATCGGAATCGGAGACATACTATATTTTCATTCTTTAGAAAAAACACTTGAATTTTTCAAATCGGAATCGGAGACATACTATATTTTCATTCTTTAGAAAAAAACACAAAGCTTCCGTTACCTTCTTCTTTTCCGATCTTACCTTCCGGTAAGATCTGAAGCAACATCCATTTTCTAAATATCAAAATTGTACGAATAAAGAATGATGATATCCAAGATATTGTTTAATATTTAAGGAAAGCCAAGTGTTTTAGATTATAATAACATCTCCTTATTTGAAATGTGGTTTTATAAGTGGGTTTGCAAAAAAGGATTCTGATATACTTAAATTTGAACCATTTTTTTTATCAATATCTATGAGACTAGATTTTTACCATGGAAATCTATTCATATATGTTTAAATTTATTAGTATTTAAATGTGCCATTAAATACTTATAGGGTTTCATTGGTAAAACCAAAAAAAAGGAACCCTTTTTGAGAATTTGTTTAACGAGTTTTTGAGGACTTCGTCTCCAAATTTAAAGCTAAAATTAATCTTGATTTTTCATCGTTACATGATTTTCCTGAACATGTATGTTGCAAGATAAAAACATGCAATAATAGCAAGATAAAAAGTGATTATATACTACGTTTTTAAATTTTTTGTCATAAATCATAAATTTGAAACCGGTCAAAATGAAGATTGTAAATATGGGACATGCCAAAACAAATAAAATAACTTGCGAATTTTTTCCGAACTAACTTTCCATACAGCACAATTTGCTGAAAACAAATTAAAATATGCTGAAATATAGATAAAAGTATTAAAATAATGTATTGTCATCGTGTTCTGAGCTATTCTGAAAGTTTCCAGAGTTTAGCTACTCGGGAAGTTAGTTAGAAATCGATTGCAAAATTTGTACTGGACAAACAAACAAACAAGAAAGCAAGCTAATAAAAACGTAGTAAAAATAAAAACATCGCCAATTTTACCTAATTCACAGAAAGATATAGATCTAGTTATTTTGTTGATATGATTTTTTTTTTTTTTTTTTTTTTTTTTTTTTTTTTTTTTTTTTTTTTTTTTTTTTTTNGTGTTCATTTTAGTTTTATCCTCGTCGCCAATGTTGTATATTTAAGAATGAGTAATACCGTTCAATGGTAAATGTAAGTGTATCTTTAAGAATAAGTAATACCGTTCAATGGTAATTCGTAGACTGACTGTATTTACAAGTATTTAAATATAAATCACATCTGACAACATGTCAGTTGACACAAGTATGTGTCACTGTAGTTTTCTCTTCTAAATCTTGTAGCATGCATTCTATTTCTTGTTTACTTTTTCCGATTAAAACAACATCAGCAAATTTTAAGCAGTTTAATCTCTCTCCGTTGATGTTTACACCGTAATTTTCCCACTCTAGTCACATAAAGGCTTCTTCTAACGTAGCGCTAAATATTTTCGCAGACGGGACATCTCCCTGTCTAGTACTTTTCATCGGTTTGATACATTTGTTTTCCTTTCCAACCTTCATATTATGTACTTCTGCCTTTTTATTTATTTCATGTATAATATTTATGTATGGCTCATCGATATTACTTCTTTTTAGGGCTAGTNATTTTTTTTTTTTTTTTTGTTATACAGAAATTATTTTTGTTCTATAGAAAAACTTTTATATAGATAATTAGTAAGGTCATAATAAATATTCGTAATGTAGAGATTTTCGTTTAAAAGTAGTTCGTTATAAAGAGAGTCCTGTATGTATTTATAAAAACATCCCCTTCGTCACTTAAAAAGTTAGAGGGGGGGTAACGAAAAATTTTTTTCGGTTTAAAAAGTTTTGTAACCCTTCTTTCTCTTGCAGGGTTGTTCTGTTCTGGAAATAAGGGGTGTGAGTCATGAATGACGTCACATCCCCTTTAGGTTGTGACGTCATTGATTCTCTCACTCTATCACGACATACCTCTGTCTCTCCTCCCCCTTTATAACTGGGTAGGAAAGGAAAAAGGAGGGGGTTGTTTAAACGCATGCGTGTTTTGCGCAGGCGCCAGGCTATGGATCCCAGTCTTATTTCAGCCATGGACAAGGACGGACTAAAGAAGCAGATCGAAAACCTCAAGTACCAGGCTAAAATGGAACGCTGGCCTTTATCCAAGAGCATCGCCGCGTAAGTACACAAAACATATATTTATATATAATATAAACATTAAAACTAAATATTTAATATAATTGCTTAAAAAAAAATAAACATTAAAATAACACGCAAAAAAACAGAAAGAGGCGTAGCCGAAATCGAAAAATTGTAAACAGAGGTAAGCTTAGGGAAACCCAACACATCACGCTGCCCTTTAACTATTTATCACGCCCTTATCACATCCTTATCAACTATTTTATAACTTTCCATTTTCACTATGTTCTGTTTTAATTCATTTGTTTACGCTCGAACTTTTACTCCTTTGANATGTCCAGACCACCTCCATTTTCTTCCTATAGCCTCTTTCCCGATATCTTCCATTTTCGTCTGCTGCCTTATCCATTTATTTCTTTTCCTATCATTTCTTCTGATTTTCATCATACTCTTATCCATCCGTCTAACAGTCACTCTCAGCTTATCGATATCTTTTTTTGTCAGACACCATGTTTCACAACCGTACAGCATGACAGGTTTGACAACACTGTTCCATAAGTTAACCTTAAGTTCGATATTTACAGCAGACCTAAATAATTTCCTGTAACAGTTGTAAGCTCTCCAACCTAATCCTATCCTTCGGGTCAGTTCCTTGTCCATCCAATTTGCTTTGGCTACAATCTGGCCTAAATAAATAAATTGTTCGCGACTTCTATTTTTTTTACCTTGGACAATTATATCTGTTTCTTCACTTGCATTTATACACATCAGTTTTGTTTTATTAGTATTAATTCTTTATCCTATTTCTGTATGTTGTATATTTAAGAATGAGTAATACCGTTCAATGGTAAATGTAAGTGTATCTTTAAGAATAAGTAATACCGTTCAATGGTAAATCGTAGACTGACTGTATTTACAAGTATTTAAATATAAATCACATCTGACAACATGTCAGTTGACACAAGTATGTGTCAATCCTCCACCCTTAATTGACAAGGAACGCAGCTTGTCAATATCCCTCCGATGTTCAACTTGCGTTCCTTCTTCTTTCACCGTGTAGTGAAATTGTCCGTGTCCGTGTCTGGCCTCTATTCCGAATATCCACTTCTTCCTTCCACTAATTTTTCTTGTATCTCTTTCTCTCTCTGCTTCTCTTTCCCTTTCTAGTCTGTAACGCTCTCGTTCTCTCTCATTGTCTTCACGACCTAAGTGTTTCAGATTCACTTCCGGACCTCCTCGTCTTGTACCACCAAGACCACCACCTAGCCTTCGTGGTAGCCATCCTTTTACAGTCCTTGCTCTTTTAACATCAACAAGTACACGTCTTCCATCAATCTTCTTTCCATCGGTATGTTTGTAGGCCGAATGCATGTCTCTTTCATGTTCGTACTCGATGAATGTATCTCCTCTCGGCTTTCTAGTAAGTTTGTTGTGTGTTAGGACAATCTTTTTGATGAGACCATAAACTTCTAATTCCCTTCTAAGTTTAGACTCCGATGTATCATAATTAATTCTGGCATCAGTAGTTCCATTACCGGTACCATGTGGATTCACATCAATTTCTTGTTCTAGTTTGTAGGCAACTTGCTCAGTCCTTTCTCTTCTTCGTCTTTCCAATCTTTCATCTCCAGTCTCAACTTTCACATGGTCATGTGTCTCAGAAGGATCCTCAAAACCGTCTAAGAATCCCGTTAATTGTTCAAGTTCTGTCGTCTTCGTCTTTGTCACACATAATTTTGGAAATTTTAAATAATTTGGTTCTGTCAGCTGTCTTGTCATCGAATTGTTTAAATTTGTTTGAAATATAGTTTGGTTTTGTTCAGGTTTTGATAAAAGTGCGTTGTCATTTTTTGCTTGTTCAATTGTTGTAGCAACGTCTACTGTCTGTGTATAAGATAACTCCTTAATTTTATTTTTGTCTGTAATATAAGTTATGGTATTGTCTGCATTGTAAGGTTCTGTATTTGTTGTCCTTAATAAATGTATGGATTTTTTTATTTCCATGTAGTGTTCCGTAATTTCTGAGCGATAGTCGATTTCTTGTTCTAAAAAGTCATTGTCAGTCAATATGTCAATTTTATCTTGTATGTTATCGTACCTATGTAATATGTGTTCAAGTGTGTCCAGTCTAGTTGTCACTTCATGTTCTTCAAGGTTAGATTCTGGTGTGCTGTTGTACAATCTTTTCATGTGTCCTGTAATGATTGTCCGTTCTTTTTTTAGGTTCACTAGTTCTTGGTTGTTCTGTACTGTCCTCATAGTGTTCATTTTAGTTTTATCCTCGTCGCCAATGTTGTATATTTAAGAATGAGTAATACCGTTCAATGGTAAATGTAAGTGTATCTTTAAGAATAAGTAATACCGTTCAATGGTAAATCGTAGACTGACTGTATTTACAAGTATTTAAATATAAATCACATCTGACAACATGTCAGTTGACACAAGTATGTGTCACTGTAGTTTTCTCTTCTAAATCTTGTAGCATGCATTCTATTTCTTGTTTACTTTTTCCGATTAAAACAACATCATCAGCAAATTTTAAGCAGTTTAATCTCTCTCCGTTGATGTTTACACCGTAATTTTCCCACTCTAGTCTCATAAAGGCTTCTTCTAACGTAGCGCTAAATATTTTCGCAGACGGGACATCTCCCTGTCTAGTACCTTTCATCGGTTTGATACATTTGTTTTCCTTTCCAACCTTCATGTGTACTTCTGCCTTTTTATTTATTTCATGTATAATATTTATGTATGGCTCTTCGATATTACTTCTTTTTAGGGCTAGTATAATATCCTCATGATAAATGCTATCGAAGGCTTTTTCAAAGTCGATGAAAAGCAATAGAATGGGGAAATTATATTCTAGAGATTTTGCGACTAGTTGTTGGACGACTATAATAGCATCAATCGTACTAAAGTTCTTTTTGAACCCGACTTGATCCACAGGCGATCTCATCTCTAGAGCTGGGGTGATTCTTCTTGTTATTATGCTCATGAATGTTTTGTATACAACGGATAGTAAATTGATTGGGCGGTAGTTTTTAATATCTAGCTTGTCCCCCTTTTTAAAGAGTAGGACAAGCTGAGATTTGAACCAGTTATCTGGGAGCGTACCTGTACTTAGACATTTATTATACAAACAACACAGTTCCTCTATTAGTCTGTCTCCTCCCGCTTTTAATTGCTCACATACAATGTTATCCATTCCTCCTGCTTTTCCACATTTAAGACTTTTAATGGCATGCTTCACTTCTTCTATCAATAAATAAAAGTAAAAAAAAAAAACGACAATTAAATAGTGAGACACAGCTTCCCGGTGTCCTATCGCGTCCACCCGAATAATAATTTTTTTTGCTTCACAATCTATTATTGTCTAATTTATTTAATGTTTCCCCCTTTTTCATTGTTTTGAATAAAACTATTACGCTGGGATGCTTGAAATTAATTTTCTGAGGGCTGCTTTCGACAAACCACCCAAATTTCATAAGAATGAGATGAGCATTTGTGAAGGTGTATAGGAGTGTATATAAATATATGTTTGTGTGCATTGTGCATGTTAAAGAGAAAGAAATGTGCGAGGTTGAAAATGATATAGGACCAATAATGGGCAATCGGACAAGTAGATTTTAAGATATGTATGTTGTATGTTGATTCGCAATAATGTTGGATAGACTTACAGACAGACCCACAGACCGACATGCAGACAAAGGACCAAAAATGTTTTTGATGTCTGAAATAGATTTTTGTGCCCAGAATTTTTTAAATTGGAGACATAAAAAAATTTTATTCTACAGAACGATCACATAGCTTCTACCTTCGGTAAGCGTGGAAGCAATAAATAAATTATTAAATAACATTGTCCAAGAATAGACTATCTTTAAAGAAGAAATAAATACGTAAAACTTAACTTAGTACGTAAAACTTAACTTAGTACGTAAAACTTAACTTAGTACGTAAAACTTAACTTAGTACGTAAAACTTAACTTAGTACGTAAAACTTAACTTAGTACGTAAAACTTAACTTAGTACGTAAAACTTAACTTAGTACGTAAAACTTAACTTAGTACGTAAAACTTAACTTAGTACGTAAAACTTAACTTAGTACGTAAAACTTAACTTAGTNATTGTTGTTCAAATTTATTTAATTTTCCCTCCGTTTGTTAAAATTGTTTTGATTTTTTTACTAGGCCAATATATTGATACATTTGAGCTTACATTAATTAGGGTAAACGATTTTCTTTTTTAGGATTGTTTTGCATAGTAAGAGGAGCATGAAACCAAGTTTGCGACCTTAAAAGCCCTAGGGACAACTTTTGGTAGGCGAAAAACCTCGAAATTTTGGCACATTTTTCAATCTTTTTAATATAACTCATAAACGTCTTCGAAATCAAAATATTGTGTTCTCTTTGAAATTAAAGTAGACAAAATGCTCTACAAAATGGACTAGTCAACCCTTTTTTTTTATGTTATTCTAACCCATTTCAACAGGACTTTAAATTTTCACAAAATTTTGTAAAATACCGGATTTTACTCATTTTTTAAAAAAATTTGCCCCCCCCCCCCAATAGGGGGCAAAATATCGGAAATATAAAAAAAAGTTGCAAGTAAAAGTTTATTATTTTTCACTGTAAACTCCAAATATGCTATCAAAAATATACACTCCAATTTGAAATATTGAAGTTGGGTGGCCTGGGGGCAAAGTAGGTGGTTGCCCCTAGTGGGCGACATACCATCATCAACATACCATCATAAAAATATATAATGGGCACCATAAATGAGTATATAAATGTCAAAAAAAATGAGTAAAATTCGGTAATTTACAAAATTTTGTCAAATTCAAAGTCCTGTAGAAATGGGTTAGAATGACATAAAATAAGGGTTGACTAGTGCATTTTGTAGGAAATTTTGTCTCCTTTAATTTCAAAGAGAACACAATATTCTGATTTCGAAGTCGTTTATGAGTTATATTAAAATAATTAAAAAATGTGCCAAAATTTCGAGGTTTTTCGTCTACCAAAAGTTGTCCCTAAGGCTTTCGAGGTCGCAAACTTGGTTTCATGCTCCTCTTACTATGCAAAACAATCCTAAAAAAGAAAATCGTTTACCCTAATTTATGTAAGCTGGACCCCTCTCAGGCTACCTATATACTGGTCTATACACATGAATTAAAGTATCAATTTAGAAAATATTAAAGAGCACAAACGGTTGATATTGAAGTATGAATATTAATGGTTATTTTGTTACTTTGTTAAGATATACATAATGTCTGTTTTATGACTTCATGAATTTTATTGCTTTAGTTTACTGAAAAATGATTAATATTTATCATATTTTAAGCTGTAGGTACACTACACTTATTAATATCTTATAAATTTAATATTTTGTATTTTCAATTTTTTTTTAAATTTTTGGTAGTTTTATTACTACGGAAAGATTAAATTTTAAATAATCCAAATTACAATTATCAATAGCTACGGGAGGTAGGTTTTATTAAACATAAACAATAACAAAAGAACATTTTTAAATTATGTGTAAAACAAAATAGGTCAAACTATAAAGAATAATAATAGTTATTTTTATTGATAGCATTAATTCATAGAACTTAATGTTAGTAAACAATGATATAATTCGATTTAAACTATTAAAGTATTTAAGCTAGTTGTAGAAATTTTTATGTAAAATATTATTTATCAAATATATTACTTGACAAGTAATATATTTAAAGTAAAAATATTAAACTTTGGATATAAAATGTCAAAAAATCTTTAATTTCATTATTTTTTTCCTATTTTTTTTTATTGAATAAGTTTGTTTACTCATTTTTAAATATCCTCGAAGAATTAATTTTAAAATTTAAGTACGTAAAACATTAAATATTTAAACAGCAAAAAACCATAATTTCTATTGTCTACAAAAATTTCATAAAAATAAAACTACGTCAATATTAGACTTATGTCTAATATTGATGCAATTTGACCAATTTAGTTGTCATAAAAAAAAAAAAATTAGAAACAGAAATTTCATAAGTCAACAAAAAATGTTTACAAATAATCACTAATGCACCAACCTTAAACTAGCCCTGAATAATAAATTTTAGGTTAAGCGCCTAATAAAAAATTAAAATGTATTTAAATACTCTTGCAATTAGTGTGGCACATAGCTTCCTCGCCTTCTATTTTGTATACTTTAAACATTTTATGCGTTTACAGCCAATTGTTGTTCAAATTTATTTAATTTTCCCTCCGTTTGTTAAAATTGTTTTGATTTTTTACTAGGCCAATATATTGATACATTTGAGCTTACATTAATTAGGGTAAACGATTTTCTTTTTTAGGATTGTTTTGCATAGTAAGAGGAGCNACTTATTCTTAATTCTCTGGAGGTAAACAGCTACATGTCCAAATAGTGCTCTTTACCTCCCCACCATGTTGGTTCATAGTGCTTTTTCCAACTGACTAAATCCGTGAGTTTTATTTTTAGGACATAGTGCCTTGTACCTCTAAAAAAGGGGGAAAAGATAAATAGGAAACTGTTAGAACCTCAATTTCGTAAAAAATGGAGATAGTGCCCTTTACCCTATGGGAATACACAGTCCCTACAAAATTTTCACGTTTATGCTTTAAACAAAGCGCAATATTATTATTTCTGATTTAAGATTAAATTAATCTCATTCAAACTATTTAAAATTCAAATTGTATTATACAATTTCGGTACATTTATGTTTTTCGCTGTGTTATTCAATTGTGATATAAGTAAATCAATTCTGTTTTATTGTCCTTATATTAAAATTTAGGGAATTGCCCTCTAATGATTATTGGTTTTTAAGTGATTAATATATTAAATTAAAGATTTAAGATAGTTAAAAGACAATTTTAAGATTTTATTTCAAATAATATGTTGTTGATTCTTGATTAATTTTTATAATATTACAAAAAAATAATAACATACATACTGTTTCTAATTATCATTTTTATAGTCTAGAGTCTTGGAGATTGCGTGCAAAAAAGTGTCGGACTAGCATTAGTTAAGTGTGCACATAGCATAGTTGATATTTTGATGCCTTTAAAGAATATGTGGTCGGCTAAGCTTTCCTGCCGGACATAGCTTGGCAATAGGCATTTCAAAAATAAAACAAAAAATAAAGAAAACAGCGGAGAGCGGCCGAACAAATGTGATTTTCATGATCCCGAGTACGAAATTAGTCAGTAGACCAAAAATCAAGTTGTGATTAGTCTGTCTCTTGATCGGTCACCACTTTGATTTAGAATAATATTCGAATAACAAACCTATCCAGCAAAACTATCATCAACTTGATTTTTGGTCTTCTAATTTTGTACTCAGGATCATGAAAATCAAATTGCCCACCAAAATAGGCAGGATATGGCCGCTCTCTACCAATTTGTTTTTTTAAAATGCCTATTGCCAAGCTATATCCCAGAGACGAACCTAGCCGACTACATATTCTTAAAAGGCACCAAAAGATGAACTCGTGCACAAAATTCTATCTTGATGTTAGTCAGACACTTTTTTGCACGCATCTCCTGAACTTATTATACCTGAAAATATTTGGTACAAATATTTCACTTTTAATAAAATATAATGTTCTAAAAAACATTAGAACATTCTAATAATTATAAATTAATAAATACTCTTTGTGAATTTGAATTAAGTGTACACAGGAAATCTTACAGGAGGACTTAACAAATTTCTTGATTTAGATTTGCATAAATAAATAATGTAATAAATATTATTTAACGAGAGTTCTATTTAACTTCGTTAAAGTAACGTAGTATTTTGATCAAATGCATCACACAACAATAGTTATAGAAAAAGTTATTTTTTTAAAATAAAAATATTGATAAAGTTAAGTTAAGTTTCCTGTTTAAGAGGCCACTTGATTTTTTTTTTATTAAAAAAAAAGGAAAGTTTTTTAACTTAATCTGATAACTCAGGTAAACTCTTGAACTTGGTTAATTAAAACAAATTAGCATTCTAAGTTGATTGTTTTCTCGAGTAGGTATATTAGTGAAGCGTAACTCTTTTACTGTCTCTAAATATTTTATTTCCTAGAGTTGGTCGAATTATCGTGCGAGCGTATAACATAGAAACGTGTTATATATTTCAGTTTCAGTCATTCATATAAAAATATTCATATAAATTCATCAATTAAATAAATTCATTCATATAAATGATCATTGATAAAAGATAAGGGCATGCCAAATTTCATTTTAATTAAATGAATATGTATTTTATTATACTTTCTCTATTGCAAAACGCGTAATATGTCACTAACAATACAGAAAGAAAGATATGGTGGAAAGCCGGCCATACACGTTTTGGTATAACTGAAAGGTAACCTGTACAGGTGAACCGGAGCTTATGTGTGCTGAGATAACTGTGCAGTTATGTCATAACTTTATAGCACACACGCTCTGGTTTACCTGCACAGGTAACCTGTACAGTTATGCCGGAGCTCATATGTGCTGAGATAACTGTCTAGTTATGCCATACCATAACTTTATAGCACACACGCTCTGGTTTACCTGCACGGGTAACCTGTACAGTTATGCCGGAGCTCATATGTGCTGAGATAACTGTCTAGTTATTTAGCTTATCTACAGCTAGACTAAGAACAACTTCTTCCTCTTTGGATTCTTAAACGGAAGTGAATTTATTTAAACATTTGATTTAAAAAGAAATAAATAATAAATACTTGCTAATCAAAAATTAAATTAAAAATATAAACATGCGAAGCTCGCTCCGCGACAAGTTATGCCATACCATAACTTTATAGCACACACGCTCTGGTTTACCTGCACAAGTTTACCTGCACAGTTTACCTGTACCGGTTTATCTGTCAGGTGTACCTCAACGTGTATGGCCGGGTTTAACTTGTTTACTGTCGTTAACAAGTTTACATTCTCTACTTTAAGTTCAGATAATTCGCTGCAATTCTGTTACTTGAAATAGAATAACTGTGCATCTCTTAATATTTTCTTAGATAAAAGAAAGACAAAAAAATTAGGTAACAAACCAAATGGCAACTTCCTACTGATCTTTGATATAAAATAGAGCTTTAATTAAAAAATAATTGCTGCTCTTAGAAAAAATGTCTTACTCGTTGAATAATAAATTTCAGATATTTGACAAGTTGTTATAAAAATGCGGGCGTTCGGTAATTGTTGTCGGGCAAGAGAGACTGGGCACGGGACTAAACAAGACATCTAAAATAAACAAGATATCTAAAACGTATTTCTTTTTTAAGAAAATTTTGAATATGAAAACAAAATAAAATTGTTTGTTCTTCAGAACGGCCCATTTCCTGCCTTTACTTTCGATAAGTTCAGCAGTAAAAATTTAAATAAACAATTAAGAATAATGATAACAATATGTGGTTTTATTAAAAATAAGACTTTCAAAAACCTTTAAGTAAGTTATATTATTGTTTTGAATGATTTTAGTTCACGATAAAACAAATCAAAGATAAAGATAAACAGTAACGGAGATAGTTCAAAGTGAACGAATGTTCAAAGTGAACGAATTCTTGTATTTTTATCCAGATTCATTCTTTGCTTAGAAAACAGCATTTACATAAGTTCCCACTGACTTGGGCCGTGTAATTGGATTGATGGTGTGAATTCTTCTTATTCTTCGTACATAATAATGCTGCTACGGTGAATGTAAACCACCTACCGCCAGTTTCTTTTTCTCAGTAAACTTGGCTTTTAGAAAAAAAAATGCGTTTATAAAATTGTTTGGGAAATTGAAGATGGACTCGGGACTGAATTATTATTATTTTTTTTTTTTTTATGAATTATTGAACATTAAAAAAGATTTAAAACCAAATTTTCTATTGCTAAGCATCGCAAGCCTCTTTTTTTAATTTTTATAAAAAAATAATTCCTTTAATTGAGATAAAAATGTCAAGATATTCTTTGTAATATAGAAGTATGTTTTAGGTTTTACATAAATCAAAATTGTATCTTCTACTATTTAGATTATTTTTGGGAGTTGTCCTGATAAAAAATTAATAATAAATTAATAATAAACATTTAAACTGTTTTCACATAAAGATTAATTTGCTAAATATAAATATTTGTGAACTTCAAATTTAAAATTGGAATTTTGGTTCTGGAAAAAAATCTAACTTCATCTTTTCAATGAGACAAACATTTTATTTTTTTTTCAAATACAATTTTTTAGTGAAAAAAACAGAGACATCGCTATAAAGTGTTAAAGGTCGCTAAAACGATTAATCGTTTTTACACAACAAACAATAAAACAATAATGTTAACGTTTAATATAACAATAAAGTACATAATAAGATGCGAGGAAGCTATGAACCACATTAATTGGCAGTCTAATCATTGTGTTTTTGTTATTGTTCTTGAAAATGTTATTAACATCAATCTATTTCTCATCTTCATCACTAATATTCATTCTGCTGCCCAAGTAGCATGACCATTGATTTAAGTTGATGTCTGTACCTAATTTCAGATAATGCGATAACTTTGAAGTCAAAGTTTAAAGTAATTAGTTAACTCGTGAACTTATTAAATTAAATAACTATTAAGACAAAGGTATGCTTGATGCTTTGCCTAATATGTACTTTGGGACAAAGAAATATCAACCTTCTGTTTTTATAAGGGGAGTACCATCAAATTTCGAAGATCTTCAGATTGTTACTCCTCTCTATTTTATTGTTTTTTTTAAGGGGGAGTAACAATGTAAAGAGTGCCAAGAAAAAGCATGGTGTAAATATACTCGTACATTCCTTCCGAGCTTACCGAAGGTAACGGAAGCTGTGTAATAATTCTAAAGAACGAAAATTCTTCGATTCCAAAAATTCTCAGACAGAAATCCCGTTTCAGACTTCAGGGGTCATTTTTGGTTCCATGTCTGTCTCGGTTTGTCAGTCTGTCTGTCACCCAATTGTTTCTCTTCCACATGCGCGCAAACATAAATTTTAATTATACCTATATCTTCAAAAGTACTTATCTGATTTTTACGAAATTTGGATGGTTTGTCGAAAGTAGCCCGCAGATAGCCCCAGATTAATTTTAACCATCTGCGCTCTTTAATATTGCTTGATTAATACTTTAATTCATGTAAAAAATCCAAAACAATTTTAAAAGATTAAAAATACGGGGGAAAAAATTAAATAAATTTGACAATAATAGGTTGTAAATGCATAAAATCATTATTGTATAATGAGATAGGACGCGAGGAAGCTATGTACCACTAATTGGCAGAACTTTTTTTTTAAGGATAAATTTAGAATTAATATTCTATTCCGACTCTCTCTATTAGGACACCGGGAAGCTATAAGCACTTACACAAGCACCACATACTCGTAAATAATAGATATAATTAGAACAGTGTAGCTGTGTGTGACATGTGAGAGGAATGATATGTTGATTACATGATAAGTGAATTACGTCGCTAAGAGCAACAACATTCCACACTTTACTGTCTGAATAATGCAAGTATCCTGCCGCATCCAGGATCCACGTTTCACTAAAATACCACTTCAATTTGCCATTTGTTAAAATGCCATGTTAGTGACAAAAACCAACTTGAAAGATTCAAGGATGAATAGATTAATATATTGAATAGAACAGTAAAAGAAAATTTTTCATTTTTATCCTTCGAATTTATTATTTTAGTACGTTTTTATTAGCTTGCTTTCTTGTTCGTTTGTTTGTCCAGTACAAATCTTGCGATCGATTTTTAACTAACTTCCCGAGTAGCTAGACATTTGAAACTTTTCAGAATAGTTCAGAACACGAAGGCAATGCATTATTTAAATACTTTTAGCTTTCATTCGGCAAAATTTAATTCGTTTTCAGCAAATTGTGCTGTATGGAAATTTAGTTCGGAAAAAATCCCCAAGTTATTTTATTTGTTTTGATATGTCCCATATTTACAAGTTTAAAGGTTTCAAATTTATGACAGAAAATTTAAAAACGTAATACATAATATAAAAAGTTTTTTTTTATTTTGCAATTATTTTTAACTCGTAAATGCCTGAGATAATCTTCTAGATAAGACAAAATTAGTTTCTTAATACTTAATACACTAATTACTAATTGTTTTGTTAAGTATTACAGATTTGCGTAGATACCTACTTCGTTGTGGTTATAAAATACATAAAAAAGTCATGTTTAGAAGATCTAATTTAGACGCATTCCTCCAATCTATATTCATTTATGTTAATTATAGATAAATACACATAATTATTCATTCTATATATTTATTTTAATATTAATAAACAAAAAAAGGGCATTTTACTAATTCTTCTAATATATTCTTAAATCAAATTCTCCTCCTAATCGTTATTTACTAATTGTCACTGAGAAATATCTGTTTATAATTAGTTTGCCTCTATGTTATTATTCTATAAAATAACTTTCTTAAACTTTGAACCTAATATATTATTATTTCTTAACGTTTGCTGTAATTAAAAGCCTTATGTATTTGCAGTATACATATAGAGAGATCAAATATTAATTTCAAAAATAAAAATATGCAGTATATTGTCAGATCAAATATTATGGATTTTATTTATTCACAGATTTATTATTTTAAATCAAAAAGTAATATATAATAGAATAGTTACTACAAAAGGAAGCTAATTAAACTATGTACATTTAATTTTTAAAACTATTATAAAATATTTATGAATTTTCGAGCTAAAAAAATCATTTTCGTTTGCATGTTACAATAATTTAAATACAAATAATTTTGCTTCCGGGCTTACTGAAGGGAACGGAAGCTATGTGAAATCGTTCTAACTGTACGCCAAATTTCGTCAAAATCGGTCCAGCAGTTTAGGTTCCTCGCGTCTACTCAGGCGATAGACAGACATTTTTTAAAAACAACTTTTTTGGACTCTGGAGGACCTCAAAACGTGTAAATTTATCAAAATTTCTCTCTATGTGAGAAGGTAAAAAAGTGAAATTAAAATTTCGAAATGACACTTTTTAGACTTGACTGTTAGTTGTTTTTAGTGAGTAGAGAGGCTGACAGATATTTGTAAAGGAAATGTTTAAAGTTTTAGCTAGAGATAGAGTGACAAAGGGCCAGTAATGGGCTTGTTTTTAAGGGCTTTCTATATTTTATAAGTTCATTTGGAAGGATCCCGTATAAAGGGTGAACGCCTCTTTTAGACCGAGTGTTCGGGCTGTGAACTGGTGCCCTTCCCCTACACTGGCGCCAGTATAAGGGCCTTTTCATACTTTCCTCTTTATCTAAATCTAAAAGTTTTTTGTTTTCATGGAAATAGCTTTTCTTTTTGTCTCTATCCGAGAATTAATTAATTAGCGCCTAATTATATGCTAGATGTGAGAGCATCTATGGAGGCCATCTTAAAAAAGGAATAAAACAAAATGTCTCTCAACGTTCTTCACCTAATTATATGTGTTTAATTTAGTAATAATTGTTTTAGTCTGAGTTAGTCTAAGTTCATGTTACATTAATTAAGCTGATCTTATATAATACAGTAATTTTAATTAGCAAATTTTGTTAATATAGAATAAATAAAATTAGGGAAAATATATCCTCATCAGTCAAGTGAACCTTTAAAGTATTAGGTTAGAAATGGGCATAATCGACTATTTTCACAATCGATGAAATAATATTGTATGGTTATAATCGATTATGAAATAATCGTATAAGGTAAAAACCAATTATGAAATAATCGTATAAAGTTATAATCGATTATGAAATAATCCTTTAAGGTTATAATCGATTATGGAATAATCGTATGAGATTATAATCAATTATGAAATAATCCTTTAAGGTAATAATCGATTATGAAATAATCGTATAAGATAATAATCGATTATGAAATAATCGTATAAGATAATAATCAATTATGAAATAATCGTATAAGATAATAATCGATTATGAAATAATCGTATAAAGTTATCATTGATCATGGAATAATTGTATAAGGTAATAACCGATTATGAAATAATCGTATAAGGTTATAATCGATTAATAAACGTTACTTTTGGATCCGAATACAGTACAAAATTTATTTTAGCAGAGGTATGATTATGTTACATACAAATGACCGATTATTCAACAACTATTTTAAACGATTCTAATTCGTTATTTTAAAGTGATTTTGAGTTGTTTTTTTTCAAACATTTACTTTTTCGCTTATCCAAATCTTGTGCTGAATTCGAATTCACAAATGATTAATGAAAGGTAAAATGTTGTCTATAAAAGAAATTTTTAAAAAATCAAATAAAAATATTTAAAATATATATTCGCATTTTCGTTTCTTTTTTTCTTTTTCGTGTTTTTTTTAAAGATAAATTTAAAAAATATTGTATATGACCAAAGAAATAATAAGTAATAAATCATAAATTTCCCTGTTATTTGTTATAACTTAAAGGTATAAATGTTACATGATCGAGTTAGAACCCGATCTTACATTCGTTTTGGAAACTAAACTTCTTTTAATCGAAGTCATAATCGTAATCGAAGTAAAGTTGAAAGTAAGTCGCTCCATCATGCCTCAAAGTATAATCAATTAAATTGCAAACATTATTTTCTTAATCGATTATTCTTTTAAAAAATATCCAAAACCGATTATTAATCGATTATCCATAATCGATTATTAATCGATTATCCATAATCGATTATTAATCGAATATCCATAATCGATTATTAATCGAATATCCATAATAATTTATTAATCGAATATCCATAATCGATTATTAATCGAATATCCATAATCGATTATTAATCGAATATCCATAATCGATTATTAATCAAATATCCATAATCGATTATTAATCGAAGATCCTTGATCGATTATTAATCGAATATCCATAATCGATTATTAATAAAATATCCATAATCGATTATTAATCGAATATCCATAATCATTTATTAATCGAATCGTAAGCGTATAATCGCTCATCACTAATTATGTTTAAACTAAAGGCAATATTATGTCCACAGAACGGACTTGTAATTTTCCTAATTGTTAAATGATCAAATTATTCTATATACGATTAAAACCGTGGATATTATTTATCATATTAAATTATTAAATGCTATCAATAACTGATGACAACTCATATCAAAGAAAATAAATAAATGATAATCACAATAACAAGTTTAATTTAATAATGAGTTCAAACTCTAACATTTAAAAAATAACTTCCGTTACCTTCGGTAAGTTCAGGGGTAATAGAGAAATGTTTTGACATGGTTGTGCAAGTAAAATATAATTATGTCAAGTAAATAATTTTGGCAACAGTTTTCGCTTAAAAGACTTGATTTCTTAATCATATGCAATAATTTTCATCCCCCTATCTAATATAGCAATCATCCAAACGCAAGGACCTACTAAAAAAGACTGAACATTTATTTGAACCTTAATTTCATAAAAAAGTTTGTTGTAAAGAAACAGTGGATATTGGTGAGGGATTGAGTTTCATTAGTTTCTCGGGACCTGGAGCTCTGGAATACTGCCAAACATGCAGCTGTAAAATAAGACTTGGGAAGGAAACTTCGTGTAATGAAAGTGTAAAGTCATGAAAAAACAACCAATACACGACTTGGTGTAATATAAAACAAGTTACTTCTTAGAATAGCCAATATAAGACCTTTGGTCGATGCTAATTTTTAAAGGAACACACTAGTTGAGAGGACTGCACTAGTATAAAGGTCTACACTATTATAAAAGACTACAGTAGTTTAAAGGACAGCAGCATTACAAAGGACTACACTAGTATAAAAGATTACAGTAGTATAAAGTTATATAAATAAAGAACTACACAAGAATAAAGTTATAAAGATCAACACAAGAATAAAGTTATTAAGAACTACAAAAGTATAAAGTTATAAAGGATTACAGTAGTATAATGAACTACACTAGTGTAAAAGATTACAGTAGTATAAAGTTATAAAGAACTACACAAGAATAAAGTTATAAAGAACTACACAAGTATAAAGTTATTAAGAACTACACAAGTATAAAGTTATAAAGAACTACACTAGTGTAAAAGATTACAGTAGTATAAAGTTCTAATCTAAAGTACTACTACACTGGTATAAAGGACTAAAATAGTATATAAAGAACCACTATTACAAAGAACCTCTTAGGACTACACTAGTATAAACAACTACAGTAGCATAAAGAACCCCATACTAGTATAGTGGACTGCACTTGTAAAAAGGACTACACTATTGTGAAGAACTACATTAGTTCAACGAACTTCAGTTGCATAATGAATTAAAGTAGTGTACAGTTATAGAGTACCGCGGTAGTTTAGAACCACTATTATAAAGAACTACAGGAGTATATTATAGAACTATACTAGGGTAATGGACTACACTAGTGTATTATAGAACTATACTAGTGTAGTGGACTACACTAGTATAAAGTAATACACTATTAAAAAGAACTACAGCAGTATAAAGAACTTCAATATTAATTGGGACTATACCATTATAAATAACTACAGTTGTATAAAGGACTACAGTAGTATAAGGTTATAAAGGATACTAGTATAAATAAATGATAACTGCATTAGTATTAAAGGATTACGTATAAATAAATGATAACTGCATTAGTATTAAAGGATTACACCAGTAAAAAGGACTTCACTAGTATAAAGAACTACACTAGTGTATAGAACTGCACTAGTATTAAAGGATTACACCAGTAAGAATGACTACACTAATATTATAAAGGACTTCACTGGCATAAAGAACTACACTAGTATAAAGGCTCTACACCAGTATAAAGGAACTACACTAATATAAAGGAACTTCACTAGTATAAAGAAAGGTCTTCACTGGCATAAAGAACTACACTAGTATAAAGGCTACACCAGTAGTAAGGATTACACCAGTAAGAATGACTACACTAATATTATAAAACACTTCACTAGCATAAAGAACTACACTAGTATAAAGGCTACACCAGTATAAAGGAACTACACTAGTATAAAGGAACTACAATATTATAAAGGAGTATACCTGCATCATGGATTAAACTAGTATAAATGACATTTGATGAATCTAGTCCTAGCCTTGATATTATATCTTTCCTTTCTTTACAAATTTATAGAAAGGGAGGCTGTTTCTAGGTAATTGTATCTAATTCTAGGTAGACATAGGTATGTTGAGATCCCAGCTGGAAACACATGGAGTTGATTTTGTAAGCAGAGTGTATTATTATAAAGCCGTAACATGAGGCACTAGTTAACCCTCGTGACTCAGAAAACCGGTATATAGATATAACTATACATAAACTTCTCACATTCTAGTGGGCGAATCCCATTCCCTTGATCTTTCACATCACATCGTAACTTGATCCTGAGTGTGTAGTCAGCGCCGGTGCTACGCACAGGCGGGGCAGGCGGCCGCCTGTGGCGGCCAAACTCAGGGGGCGGCCGATGACGCTCACAGTTTGTTTTATTTTATAAATGGAAAAAAAATAAATAAATAAAATAAAATAAATAAATCTACAGTAGCAAAATGATAATAATGTGTGTAACCCCCGTACTGAGTAGGCAGTTAGAGATGGAACACCAGTAATGACACCCCAAGACAATAAAGGTATTGATAAGGATCAGGTGCTGTTTTAGTTAAGCAGCCGAGCTAATCGCATTTCGGGTTGATTCTTGGTTACACCGGTGTTATTTCTTTTTATTCCTAAATAAGAACTATCGGCTGTCTTTACTATTTATCTATGTACATATTATGTATTTTTCTTTCTCTCGTATTCGTATAACCCTCTGTCTTTTCCATTATACCTCATATCTTTTTTTAATTTATTCACTTAACTCTTTTCTTACACCTCTATAGCTGTTATCTTCTCTTCCCTTAATTTGTTTATTGTTATACAATTATGTTTCTCTCCTATTCCTTATAAAATAAAAATCAGTGCGAGACAAATCAGCCCAAATAAATACTTAGCCTTATGTTTTCCAATTCATTAGTTTTAGTTTAGGTACATTTAATTATTATTCAACATTTTCATCAAAATTTAAAAATAACTTCTCGGCGGGGAATCAATCCTTGCCTCTCTCCGTTCACGGTTAAAGCTATTTTCTCAGGAACTAGATTTTTCCAGAAAAAAAGGCTCATATCGTTAGATTCGTATATTTAAATGGACTATATTTTTGAATGTTTAAATCAAAATCGTCGACACGTTTTCGAGAAATAGTTTTTTCAGAGTTTTGGGGGTAGCGGCTCCAAATCTGGAGCTAAAATTCATTTTGGGGTATGATTTTTCTGAACATAGGTGTAGGTGCCAAATTTTCTCCAGGCGTCTGCACAGGCGACAGACAGACTTTTTTATAAACCG
This sequence comes from Gerris buenoi, assembly GCA_001010745.2. Taxonomy (NCBI): domain Eukaryota; kingdom Metazoa; phylum Arthropoda; class Insecta; order Hemiptera; family Gerridae; genus Gerris; species Gerris buenoi. The sequence goes on from KZ651916.1 coordinate 197,507, forward strand.
CTTTTTTGGACTCAGGGGACCCTCAAAACGCGTAAATTCACCAAAATCTCAAGATCAAATTTTTGCCCCATCACAAATATTTTTACTTTCACTTTATATGAGAAAGTAAAAATATAAAGCTCAGTTCTGTTACCTATAGGTTTCTTCCTCTGGCACTTCTTTAATTTGTTACTCCCCTTTTAAAAAAAGAACAGTGGGCAGTAACAATCTAAAGAAGATTTACGAAATGTTCTTCATTAGACTGTTACTCCCTTATAAAAACAGAAATGGGATATCCCTTGCTTGGTCCCAAATTAAATTGGACTAGGACTAAACATCTCTTTTTACTTTCTCATATAAAGAGAAAGTATTGTGATTGCGTGATAATTCGATTCTGAGATTTTGATAGATTTACACGTTTTGATGTCCCCTGGGTCCAAAAAAGTAATTTTTAAAAAATGTCTGTCTGTCGTCTGTGCAGATGCCTGGAGCCTAAAATGCTGGGCCGATTTTTACGAAATTTGGCATACATGTTCAGAAAAATCATACCCCAAGGTGAAATCGAGAAATGAATTTTAGCTTCAAATTTGGGGGCACTACTGAAAGAACCCAACATAAAAATTTGAAACTTTCCAGTTATTTTTTGTGTAATAACCCAAACACATACATGTAGGAAAGCACCCTTCTACTACTAATCCCCCCCCCCGGTCAAAAAAATTACTATTTCGATGGGGCGGCCAAAATCCGTTTTGCCTGTGGCGGCCAAAAGTGTAGCACCGGCGCTGTGTGTAGTCCTGACCTTCAACCACAATTATCTTCCTTAACTTTATCATGAAAAGTATAATATTATGTATTGACACAAAAAAAAATTAGGTTCGAGACAACTCAAGACAAACTTTCTCCTATACGATTTCATAATTAATTGGCCCAGTGTATTCACTTTATTAGTTTTAGAGTTTTCCTTGGTACATTTAATTGTTATTGAACATTTAAATATAACTTCTCCTGGGCGGGGAATCGAACCTGGGATCTCTCCGTCCGAGTTTTAACATGGTGTTTACTCAGGAACTACACTTTTCCTGGACAATCGGCTTATATCTTTAGATTCGTATTTAAATTAACTAAATTTTAGAATTTTTTTAACTCAAAATCGTAGGAACCGTTTTCAATTTATCATTTTATTTCACGTTTTTTTCAGAGTTATTAAGAGGTAGTGCCCCCAAATTTGGAGCTAAAATTAATTTATCAATTACGCTTCGGGATATGATTTGTTTTGAACATGTATACCAAATTTCGTCAAAATCGGCCCAGTAGTGCTCCAGGTGTCTGCACAGACGACAGACTGACAGAAATTTTTTAATACACACTTTTTTGGACTCAGCGGGGACCTCAAAACGTGTAAATTCATAAAAATCTCTAAACCCAATTTCGCGCCATCACAATACTTTTCTTTAATGAGAAAATAATCTATAACTGAATAATATATAATGATGGATAACTAAAAGGTGTAATAAGTAGTGGTCAAATTTAAATTTGAGACGTTTCAACCCTATCAAAACTCATCTTCTGCCGTGGTTTTATTATTCTGCAAATACAAGTATAACAGTAATTAACATTTTTAACAAACAGTTACTTTTTTAAAAAAATAAAAGAAATAACGTTAAGTTAGGTTCTTTTCTTACACTTATCCTTGGGTCAAATAAAAATAATTAACTGTATCCATAAGAGATCGTCAACTAAAGATTTTTTTTTTTTTTTTTAAATATTATTAATTAATTAATTTAAAATAACAAATCTTAAATGTAGTAATAATAAAAATAAATGAAAATAAATAAACTCCAATACTATTTAACATTATAGGGTGAAAATGTAAATTGTTATTAAATTCTTAAATTTTTAAAAATATCTATAATAGGATCTATTACCGAGATTCTCATCTGAATTATGTTGCATTAAATTTTGATTTAATACATAATATAATAGGGAACATACTTCTAATGGCTGTTTTCATATTAGCTTAACTATTATGTGAGTCATTTATGGGGGGTAATTTTATTTTATATAGCTACTTAAAATTCAGTTTGACTCGTTTATCTAGTTCAAAAATACTTGATGTATTCAGTACAAGGCCAAATACAATCTTACTTTTACTTAAAAATAGAAAAATAATTGGGTGTTATTGCACAGCTGTTATATTTGGTAAGCAGTCATGCCAACTTAATTCTTTGTGTAAAATAAAGCTCTTTTTTTCTAAAATACAATAAATTATATTGATTATTATATAATATATATAATTCCGTCTATATAATATTGCGTATTACTCTATTATATCCAAGAATGTGTCGGTATATACAGTTATAATACAAAAATATAAATGAAACTGGATTGTGTTGTCATGAAACAAGAAGTGATAATAGGTATAATTTATTAGCGAGTCATGCAGATAGCACGAATCGATCGAATATAGTGCGTGTTGCTCTAACGATACCATTATTCACTCCTCCAACTTACCTGTAAAAAAACAAATATAAAACAAAAACTCTACAGTGTTGCTATTATTCTGGAGATCTGCTGGGTTTCACGGAATATTTATTCCTAATTTTCAGAAATAATAGAGGGCACTTAAATAAACATATTGTTGGGGGTCTAAAGGTATTTAACTTAATATAAAATTAATGCAACAGATTTTGTTTTGGTTTGTGAGAAACGACTGAAAGAAAAAATATTTTAATTCTATAGCTATAGTATAATATATACAATGGACTTGACAAAAGTCAAACAATAAAATATAACTAAACATAAATAATATAATAACAAATTAACCCAGTGGAAGAGGAGCTTGGGCCTCCACACATTATTATTTTATTAATATGCTAGTGTCCGGAAATTTCTTGGTGTTAAGAAAAAATATTTTAATTCTATAGCTATAGTATAATATATACAATGGACTTGACAAAAGTCAAACAATAAAATATAACTAAACATAAATAATATAATAACAAATTAACCCAGTGGAAGAGGAGCTTGGGCCTCCACACATTATTATTTTATTAATATGCTAGTGTCCGGAAATTTCTTGGTGTTAAGATAAATTATAGAAATCTTAAAAAAAAAAAAAATAAATAAATAAAAATAATAATTACAAAGAGTATTTGCTTAATAAATTGAAGCAGTATAGTTAAGAAACATTTTATTAGAATAATATTGCAGCATCAAACTTAATAAATATTGTTTAAAGTTACGACCACCATCTTTAATACACAAGTTGTAACGATGTCTATTCGACTGCTAAATTCTTCGAAATAGCAGACGTTCACAAATATCATCAAACGCTAAATTCGCCTTTCTTCGTTAGCATTACCGTAGACTACTCTGTAGGCAATATGAATGTCTGCTAATTCAATTTTTGTTAAAATTGTGAATTTTCCATCAAACAATAATTTATCTAACAATGACTAATTTGAGTCACACGTAACATGACTACAATGAAAATAGTTGATGTTAGTATGTCACTTAATTGGTGACCACTTGATTTTTGGACTACTGACTAATTTTGTACTCAGGATCATGGTAATTACATTGTCCACCAAAATGTGTGGTACTACATTGCCGCTTGTTAGTCGAGATGTAGATGTAGATGTAGATATAGATGTAGATGTAGATGTAAAGCCTTTAAGCAGACTGTCCGTATATTTAGGATCAGTCTAGATACAATTAATCGTAGATATAGATGTAGATGTAACGAGGTGAATAAACACACACTAAAACACGTACTTTTTAAATTGTATGTATATTGTTATTTTAGATATAGATACTTTATAAACGTACATACAATTACTTGAATACTTTAGATATAAGAATGACTGAAATTAGATATAGATTTTAAGATTTAGATGTGAACATATGAATGCCTAAAAGGACACTGGTTAGAGAAGGGAGGCACACACACTCAAGACACTCAAGAGTGAGTGATGCATGGTAGGGGAAGGATAAGGAACAAAGAACCCTATTCAAGTCTCCGTTAAAACAGAAAAAGCACTAACATCGCTCTCCACGGGTTTGTTTTTTCTCAAATGTCTATATTGCCAAGCCATGTCCCACAGACGAATTTAGCCGACCACGACCATATATTCTTAAAAGACACTAAAAGATTAACTTGTACACAAAGATCTTGCTGGATGTTAGTCAGACACTTTTTTGCACGCTCTCCTTACATAAAATTGTTAAATTTTAAAAGAAAAAAAAAATGTCACCGGCCGCTAGTTTTAGTATTCCCGAATACCTCATTATTGCTTATTTTACTGTTTCCAATTATTTAATTATAAAAATTGACCATTTCATTCCCGTTTCTATTTCAAAAGTTCATCAGTTCTAAATTTGATGTTTTTGCAAACCTGATGTTTGACGTGTATGGCCTAAATTTGCACGATATCAGGTTTGCGCAAACATTTTGCGCAAAATGTTGATGGTCGTGCATGGGGGCCTTAACACTAATTCGATCCTGGAATGTCGACTTTTTTATAAGCCATTCCAATTCCACTGTTTTTGATTAAATTAATTAATTATATGTGACTAAGTTAACCTATATTTAAATTAATGATGGAAATAAAACTTGTAATCATATTAAAATTATTGAAGAGTGTCTTAAATTTGATTTTTTCTTACCTCAATAAATATATCCTCAAAATTAGGATAGGTCTTAAAATTCGATGTCGTGTAACATAAAACATTTTCGAAGAATTTGATTTCAAACCTCATTTACACAAGAATACATTAATATAAAACTCTGAAGGGGGATTTATACTCCACATCTGTTATTTATTCTACCAAATAAAGGGTGGAATTATAACAACTTATATTCCGGTTACGTTCCTATTTAAATATGAAAATATACTTATATGCTAATAGCCTATATTTGCATGTAAAACCAAAGTAAATACCAAATTTCTGTTTTATACTTAAACAACCTTTTTGTTCGTATATTTTTTGGTTTTTGGGCGAATAAATAAACTAAATGAGTTTGAATTCTGATTAAAACCGTAAATATATTTTTTTAATAGTTAACAAATTAAGAATATAATAATTATATATGTATTCTAAAGACTAAAGAATATATTATAATTGAAGCGAGCTTACATTCAAAAATATATGCATCCTGTCTGTCTGTCAGTAACGTTTACGTGTCCGACAATAACTCAATAACTTAAATATATGCACCCTGNAAGTTACGACCACCATCTTTAATACACAAGTTGTAACGATGTCTATTCGACTGCTAAATTCTTCGAAATAGCAGACGTTCACAAATATCATCAAACGCTAAATTCGCCTTTCTTCGTTAGCATTACCGTAGACTACTCTGTAGGCAATATGAATGTCTGCTAATTCAATTTTTGTTAAAATTGTGAATTTTCCATCAAACAATAATTTATCTAACAATGACTAATTTGAGTCACACGTAACATGACTACAATGAAAATAGTTGATGTTAGTATGTCACTTAATTGGTGACCACTTGATTTTTGGACTACTGACTAATTTTGTACTCAGGATCATGGTAATTACATTGTCCACCAAAATGTGTGGTACTACATTGCCGCTTGTTAGTCGAGATGTAGATGTAGATGTAGATATAGATGTAGATGTAGATGTAAAGCCTTTAAGCAGACTGTCCGTATATTTAGGATCAGTCTAGATACAATTAATCGTAGATATAGATGTAGATGTAACGAGGTGAATAAACACACACTAAAACACGTACTTTTTAAATTGTATGTATATTGTTATTTTAGATATAGATACTTTATAAACGTACATACAATTACTTGAATACTTTAGATATAAGAATGACTGAAATTAGATATAGATTTTAAGANAGTAACGTTTACGTGTCCGACAATAACTCAATAACTTAAATATATGCATCCTGTCTGTCTGTCAGTAACGTTTACGTGTCCGACAATAACTCAATGACTTAAATATATGCATCCTGTCTGTCTGTCAGTAACGTTTAAGTGCCCGACAATAACTCAATTACTTAAATATATGCATCCTGTCTGTCTGTCAGTAACATTATCAACTCAACGCAGACTCAACTAACTCTTTTCTTCTGTTACCCCTTTAAGAACTAATGATGATTTATTATTAAGTTTAAGCTACTTAATATTATCACGGAGGTAGGCTTTGTAAAGTTCAAGCGGGATGGATGTTTTGATTTTTTTTACAAATGTTTTGCTCTGTCTTAGCCATCATTAGTGATCATTAGAATTCAATCGAAGTAGAAAACTAACAATGATCAGGAGAGATGTTATTTATTGATTTTTTTTTAAATGTAAAAACGGAAAAGGAAAAAAATGTCTGAAATCGAGACAAACTTCTTCATAAAAGTTTGATCATCTATTTCTTTATAGTTTAGTTTTAGCTCCAATTTTTTTTTAGAGTAAAAGCCTCTAGAGGGGGTTGATTTCATCTTTTATTTTTATATTTAACATATAATTTCTATAGAGTTTGCTTTTTTATAGAGTTTGAATGTATTTAATATAATTCCTAAAACTGGTTAACTCGAGAAAGAAGGTGTACGGAATGTTCTTCTTCAGACTGTTACTCCCCTTATAAAAACAGAAGTGTGATTCCTTTGTCCCAGACTGCGTTAACACATCCTTTTATCTACGATTGATACGTAATATCAACATTGTATCTCTGTTTAGATTCGTAGAAAGTGATTCTTTACGCATCTGTATTAATTGCGCATGCGTGTCTCATAGTTTTGAAGAATTCCTCTTTTTTTCCACTCTAGTGACGAAAAGAAGAAGAATTC
>KZ651916.1:233485-243802 GCA_001010745.2 Gerris buenoi
TCCCTATAGTTTAGTCAAACTGTTGAATATTAGATATATGAGATTTAATAGCTGTTTTATAACTTTTAATTTCACATTATAAGTAATTTCGTAGAAAATAACTAATTAATTTAAAAAAAAAAAAATTATTTTCAAATACATTTATTTTATTTTTTATGCCAAACTTGTTTTTACCTTTTTAAAATATGCATGGTGTAAGTTGTTAAAATTATTATTTCAGAATTAATTTAAATCATCCCACGCACTTCTACAGTTATGAGTATTGTAGCAAGCCGGTTTAGCGAAGTGAAATCAGCAAAGTAAAATTTCTTAACATCATGTATTAATTAAGAAACATGACATATTTCTGTTAATTATTATATAAAAATATAAGAATTTACATTGGTAACATAATATATTCTTTTTTTACAATTAATTGATTTATTTCTTTTGCTTCGAGCTCTAAGACAACGGTTACAATTTTTGTTTAGTACCCTCTAAAAGAAGGTACCAAAAAAGACAAAAATGTTTCCTGATGTTTGAAACAGTATTTGCAATCGAAACAGAATTTTTGAAATCGAAAATGTAAAAACATTTCGTTCTTCAGGACAATAAGAACAACAACATCGGTAAGCTCAGAAGCAAAGAGTTCAGACGCGTCTAGTGTGGAAAATAACATTTTGTATGCGAGTGTGGAGTTTAAGCTGTCGCTTAAACTCCACACTAGGTGGTAAAACCACACGAGCAAAGCAAAAAGCAGTTTTCACACGAGTTGCGCACTGTACTTTATCTATTGTGAATTTTAATAATAAATACAGACTTAAAAAAAAACTTGCTGTATTTTAGTTCGTATATATTTCTCTTTTGATAAAGATGACATTAATGCATTAGTTTGCCTTAAGAAGAGTCAACGTTTTGAATAAGTATGGATTAATTCGAATTTATTTTACACCTTATCATCCATCCATGGATAATAAGGTGTTATATCCATGGATCAAAGTTATTATTAAAAGGTTAGTAGTAGTAGTAGTAGTCTAGTACTTCCTACCAGAACAGTTAGGACGAACCACTTGTTCGAACCTTGCAATTAGACCATCACTTAGGCCCTTTTTAGTGGTTCCTACGCCCCGTAGTGGAGAGTTCCAGCTACTTCACACATCATACATTTGTACATTGTACCGCCGAAGCGAGTATGGTTTAGACATTAGTAAGCTATATAAGCGAGCGTCAAAGCGGGGGAAGAGCCCCCATAAAGGGTGTCCCTCGCCCTGCTCTGTCCTCGAACCATAGATACCAATTACATAATCATGGCACGGATCAGACCCACATCATAGAGTGGGGGAAGAGTCCCCATAATAGGTGTCTCTCGCCGTCCGCGATTCATTGATGCAATTCAGAGTATCATGGCATGGGATCGAACCCACGACCTCGAGTTTCCTCGACATATTGATAGCTGAGCAAGCGCCTTAACACGCTAGGTTACCTTGCTCCCCATTAAAAGGTTAAATAAGGATCGATAATTTCAGTATGGGCAATATTATAGAAAAATGGATAAAAATGCTCCAAAGATAATTAAAAAAAAGAGAATAATTCACATCCAAAATTCTTCACCCTCTTTTCCCTGTTTTTATTTAAAAACTAGATTTTTTTTTTTTTTTGTTTGAAAAAAATCCCTTATTCGTATTTATAATTGGATGCTTTTCCACGTGGTGAACATATCAAATAACATATATCGTCCTCTTTTTTTTATCAAAATAAAAAAAAAATAAAAAAAAAAACCAAAGGAGGATAACAACACCATGATATTAAAATAAATACAGTGAATGTTTTTTTTTTCTCTCTCTCTCTCATTTATTATAAAAGCTTTTAATTTCTCTTAATTATTTCTTTTTAACAGAAATAATTAAGTAAACAGGAAAAATCAGCTACAGAACAAAAAATATAATAAGTAGGTTGGAATAAATGTCCAAGGCAATGTTAAAACAATGTAAACATAATTTTAAACACATTATTTTAATTTTCAACAAAAAACCCCTTTTTTCCCTGTGTTCTACAACACTGGTAAAATTACCCTCTCTTCTTCTAGTGTTTTATTATACTAATTATTATGTTATGAGTATTTAACCTAAATATAAAAGTCCAGGTTTAAGAATTTAAGGTTTTTTTTTTGGTTTTTTTATATATAAAAAAAAATTATAAAAAAAACCGCATTGTCCGTACTAAAACGAAGCAAAGCACTTTTAAACATAACAATTACATCAAGTGTGTAATTGTTTATGTACATTATGTAATTACATAAAGTGTGTAATTGTTTTACCACTTATGTAAATAAAAGGTTTTCATAATTAGATTTTAAATGAGTGTATTATGTAAAAATGTATCCGTTTACTTTAAATTAAGAAAAATTTAATTTAATAAAATAGTGTTTACTCTAATTAAAATAAAGTGGTATTACTTTTTATAATTTATTATAAAGGTTAGGGGAATGACAAAAAATTATATTAAAAATATAAATTTTTTGGAACTTTTCTGTTTTATATTAAATTAAACCGATATTTTTTTTTACGGTTATTTGTTTTTGAGGCTTAGTCCTGGTGGGAGGGGATTAATGGAATATAAAAACAAAAATATCTTTGAGCTTAAATAAAAATTCCTTTTTCTTTGTGCTGTCTGCTGTCCCCTTAATATTTTATATAATTTCTTTTTTAAAAAGTGTTAAATATAAGTGATATTTCATCTTTCTTTTTGGGATATTCTCAAACCTTCAAATGTATTATTTCTATAATTAGATTCTAATACATATTTTATATACAAACAAAAAACTCTTCCGAGCTTACCGAAGGTAACGGAAGCTATGTGATCGTTCTGACGAGCGATTTTTTTTTGTCTCGGATTTCAAAAATTCCTAAACAGAAATCCGTTCCAAACATCAAAGAAAATTTTTGTTCCCGTGTCTGTCTGTCACTTAATATTTGCGAACCAACATACCTTGAAAACTACTTGTTCGATTTTAATGAAATTTGGATGCTAGGTCATAATATAAGTTTCAACCTTCTGCGCCTATTTGTTTCTCTTCCTCATACGCACCAACAGGCACTTCTTTAACAACTCAGGAAGTTGTACAAAATGTTCTTCTTTAGACTGTTACTCCCCTTATCAAAACAGAAGTGGGACATTCCTTTGTCCTAAAGTACATTGGACTAAACACTCCTATTTTTCCTTCCTTAATAGTTATTTAATTTTTATCAGCTTTTGGTAGTATTCATTTTTAATAGTTATTTAATTTTTATCAGCTTTTGGTAGTATTCATTTTTAATAGTTATTTAATTTTTATTAGTTTTTGGTAGTATTCATACTACGGAACGTTTAAATTTTAATTTAAATCAAATTATAATTATTATTAACTACGGGAAATAGACAGAGAAAAACAAGCTCCAGCGCCGGGATGTCCCGGTGCTGGAGTCTATTTTTCTCTGTCTGTTTCCCGTAGTTAATAATAATTATAATTTGATTTAAAATAAAATACCAGGAAGCTTAGATATGTAAGCACTTGCTTACTGAAACTTGGCCTGGCGCACTGACGCACGTATTAGATGAACTGGCTTTCTGGCTTTAAAACAATACAAGTACAAAAGTATAAGATGGGAAATAATAGTTGTTTGAATTTAGTCTTTTGGAATTCATATGTAGTTGTTAATTTTGGTTTTCGCAGAATTAATCATGTTTCCACTAAAACAAAACTTGGAGAGAAGTTTGAGATTTCATTATAGTATGTGAGCTTTTGTTCGACAAGCCACTCTATTAATCAATTTCCCCCATGGTTCAAAACTCAATCCCACCGAGATTTATGAAAAGCTTCAGTTTGAAATTGACTGATAAAGTTTTACTAGATTACTAAAGTTTGATTAGATTCAATATCTTCTTAAAGAAATGTTTTATAAATTGGTTATGGCATGAACACTGATAAAGTTGGATGAATAACAAAGTTGTACGACGTGACGGCTTTTCATCTTACTTGAAACTTGTTAAGTCACACTAAAGTTACTTCATTAAATTTAAAATTAATTTGTCAAGGTGATTTCAGTACAAAAGATGCGTAGAAAATTTTTAATAGAGGTAAATGTGTTCATTATGCTGGTTTACGAACTAACTATCAAAATATAAAATGATGGAGTTTCCAAAATGGAGGCCATTTTACCCCCGAAATTACCAGGATAAAACCTCCAAAAAATGTCCCCTCCCCCACTACCTACAGTCTATAAGATTAGAGTTGGCTCAATCGAAGGCGGGAAACAACAAATGTGGAGGTAGTTTTGGGGTTATAAAAAGGGAAAATCAGTGTTGCCATGTATATTTTACATGTTGTAGATTATTTAGAGCATTTTTTTCCTGAAGTTGCATTCAACATGGGGGACAAATAAAATCGTTTCCCTCTAAATTTTCCCGCCTTTTATTTGTGCCAACTCTAATCTTATAGACTGAAAATGAGGAAAGGTCCTAAATATGAGGGGAAAATAAATATACATCATAAATATACTTCATAATAGAAAGAAATCAAATTTTAGGTGGTCGTGACTATAGTGACACAAATTTTTATTTTTTGAAATGTTTAATGGGGTATCATATTAAAAACTTTTGAAATGTACATCACAAATATAATGTATATACAATTTCTTATGATTACATTCATTAGGATACCTGAAGTCCCAAGAGAAAGTCCAGACCCGCTAGATATATTTTTCTGTCTCAATACTGTAGTAGAGTAAAAAAAAATATTTACATATACTAACATATTGAACCATGGTCTGCTCGTAGAAGGTAAAATAGAGTGCTTCAACATTGTATTTTTATTTTATTTTTAATTGCTCACATGGCAACTACTATTAGCAACTGCAAACAAACCCAACTGTAAATAAGTTAGCTCTTGATATTTTTAATCATTTTATCTAGCTAAAATTAAAAATTAATTAATTTTTCTTCCGAGCTTATTGAAGGTAACGAAAGCTATGGTGATCGTTCTGAAGAGCGAAAAAAATCCAAAACAGAAATCAGTTCCAGACCAAAAGGAACATTTTTTGGTTCCAGTTTGGCTGTTGGTCTTTCTGTCTGTTGCTCAATTTTTGTTAACCAACATATCTTAAAGACTGCTCGTTGGATTTTAATAAAATTTGTATGTTAGATCATAAATAGCCCATTATTGGTCCCATATAAGTTTCAACTTTCTGTGCCCATTTGTTTCTCTTCCAAATGCGCACAAACATACATTTATTTACACCTATATCTTCAAAAGTACTCATCTGATTTTTATGAAATTTAGATGGTATGACGAAAGTAACCCTGCAGACAATCCGAGATTAATTTAAACCATCTACGCACTTTAAATGTTGCTTGATTGATTCTTTTAATTCATGTAAAAAAATCAAAACAATTTTGACATTTAATTAACGGGGGAAAAGAAAAATAAATTTGACAAAAAAAAAGGTTTTTGAAGTATATACGAAATAGGACGTGAAGAAGCTATGTGCTAGGGTTGGGACTTCGATATCGATATATCGGACCCAAAAATATCGATATTTATATCGATATTGATCTTTCGATATATCGGCAATATTGATATTTGTAGAAAATATCGAATAGACCCGTTTTAGGTCTGTTATAGCCCTCAAAAACATGAAAAAAGCTCCCTGGGGGGCTTTTTTTTGCTCATCGCCTGGGAAAACTGGGGTAGTAGGTTTTCGATATATCGGAAATATCGATAATTTCTTCTGATATATCGATATTCATTCACTCGATGTCGATATATCGGAAATATCGATATTTTCTTTCGATATCCCAACCCTACTATGTGCCACTTATCTAATTGGTAGACTACTATATGATTTCTTTACCTCCTAAACTTCTGTCCTCTCAGTTTATCCCAAGCAATCCACCAAGACGTTTGAAAAGGAGATGGCCTAGAGATCTCTTATCTTAAAATATTGTTCACTTGTATTATCTTAAACATCTATCATAATGAATCTAATCCGCTTTATCATTATTTTATTATTAGTTATTCTGTACTATAAATATACTTTACTATATGTATTTACTGCTAAGGAAGTGTAGTCACTGGACTACTTCTTCTTCATGATTTTTCCCGCCACATTATCATTATTATCATTATCAAATAGTTGGTTGTTTTGACTGAAATTTTGTGGTACCACTTCATAATTATGACTAGAGAGGTTAATAAAATGTAACACAACAATATTGTCACCACAATTTTTAATAATTAAAAGACGCGTTTCGACTCACAATGTCATCATCAGTTAGCGTGTTAACTTAGTAAGAGTGAATTCTGTAGGTTAACATAACATGTTAACCTACATGTTAACCTACATGTTATGTAAACATAACATGTTTACAACAAAAACATGTAACGTATCTAGTTTTGCAAATCATATACTAGAATCTGATCACACTTTTGATACCAACAATTATGAACTTCTACACTCGTGCCAAAAAAATTGGAAATTGGACCTCCTAGAAAACCTAGAAATTCAGAGAGCTATACAAGATCCGAATGTAGAATGTTTTAATGAAAAATCCAATCTTAATAACTCTGCTCTGGTAAAACCTATAAAAAATAGATTTTTAAAATAATGTCAAGTAGTTGTAAGAAAATTTTTAGCTTTAGTACCTAATATAATTCATTGTGTAGTTTTAAGAAGTTGAAAAACCAAATGTGTACCTGAATAACACCTTTATTGGGTTCCGACTTGGATCTCAACTCCATACCCCTAACCTTTTTCCTTCTGTAATCCTCTACCCACACCACCCGAGTCTAACCCCACCCCCCTTGCATTGTTAGTTTACCTTGTATAAATTTTGTAAAATAGTTAGCTTAGTACAGAATTCACTCTTACTAAGTTAACACGCTAACTGATGATGACATTGTGAGTCGAATTTTAATTATTAAAAATTGTGGTGACAATATTGTTGTGTTACATTTTATTAACCTCTCTAGTCATAATTATCATTATCACTTATTACAATTTACATTGTAGTTGTGTTATTCAATAAAATTTAAAAAAAAATATATATTTACCTCCTATCTCGACTAATTTAATAATTTATTTAGAAACCTAATTTTAAAGATTATAATTCATTTGGCAAGGGAATTTTTAATCAACCGACTAATTGACTACTTAACTTTGAATATATTATTAAAGTTTTATATAAAGTAATATCTTCGTAAGGAATCTTTAATAAAACGGTTTAATATAAGCAAATGAAGTTGGAAGTTTCACAAACTTGTATAACTTAAAACTTTTTGGTTTTAAACTCTTAAATCTTTTACGAGATTATAAGGCAAAATAATCTGGATTTAACCGATTAGCTATGGTTTTGTCGATCTTCATGGGAAAGCTGTGTTTAGTTAGTTGGAAATAATTTTTTTAAAGTCTCCTATTTCAAAAATGCCCAGACAGAAATGTGTTTCAGTCATTTGGGAACATTTGTGGTTCCGTGACCAGTGACCATCTGTAGCCATAGAGATCTGTAGCTCAATTTTTTCACACCAATATATCTTAAAACCACACGTCTAATTTTAATGAAATTTGGATGGTAGAATTAGCCCATTATTGGTCCCATATAAGTTCCAACCTTCTGCGCCTATTTGTTTCTCTTCCACATGTGCACAAACATACATTTATTTACACCTATATTTTCAAAAGTTTTCATCTGATTTTTGTGAAATTTGGATATTCTGTATTATCACAGAAGGTTGCTGTGCTCTTAAAATTTTGCTAAATTGATACTTTAAATTCATGTAAAAAATCCACAACAATTTTATCAGATTTTAATAAGGAAGGGGGGGAGGGGCAATTAAATAAATTAGACAATAATAGGTCGTAAAAGCATACAATCATTAAAGTATACGATATATAGGATGCGAGGAAGCTATGTGCCACACTATACTCGTTTTACAACTATTATTAACTTTTGACAGCGCGGGAATATCGAAAAAGTGCGGAGGAAAGCCAACGAGATCACTGGAATTTAAATTCGAGAAGTTCAGGCCAACTAGGCAAATAAAAATGTCACTTAAGGGAGTAATAATCTAAAGAAGTACCCATTATAATATATTTAATGCTCTATTTCTGTGTCTAAGTCAAAAATGTAGGATATTACTTTGAGTACAAGACAACAAGTTTTGACGTATAACTCTCACCGTGTAGACTGTTTTTCTTCGCAACAGCTCTATGACGTAAGCCCCGTTTGCACGATGATAGTTTTCTCACGAAAGAACTATCATGACAGTCTACGTCAAAGAACTATCATGTCAGTCTACGTTATAGAACTATTGCCGAGGTGTGCTCGGTATATTAAAATTAAACTCGGTATATTAATATTAATAAAATGTTAAATTATAATACATATAGGTACATAAAAAAAATATTCATATGGTCGAAAACAACTAAATCTGATATCAAATGTGAAGCAGTCTATCATATTTGATGCCTTTTAGATCTGTTATCACGTGATATAAAAGTATAAACAAACAATAGGCTAATTAGCGTCTAGATTCTAATGTGACAGTTCTTAATACTGCCGCGTGAGTACTCTGACTGCTGTGATAGAAGACTTAACTATCACGTCAGACGAGATAGTGTGATGGCTGATCATTCTATCGTGACAAAATCTATCATGTAGTCTACAAGGTGATAGTTGATGATATAGTTGCTATCGTGATCACAACTATCGCGCTAACTATCACCGTGTAAACGGGGCTGTAGACTGACCTAATAGTTCTATCGTGGGAGAACTATCGGGCTGTAGACTGACCTAATAGTTCTATCGTGGGAGAACTATCGCCGAGTAAACGGGGCTATAGAATGACATGATAGTTCTATCGTTGGAGAACTAAACGGGCCTGTAGCCTATAGACTGGCATGATAGTTCTATCGTTGGAGAACTAAACGGGCCTGTAGCCTATAGACTGGCATGATAGTTCTATCGTGGGAGAACTATCACCTTGTAAACGGGGCTGTAGACTCACATGATAGTTCTATCGTTGGAGAATTATCATCGTGTAAACGGGGCTGTAGACTCACATGACAGTTCTATCGTGGGAGAACTATCACTATGTAAACAGGGGCTTTAGGCGCATACCTGTCTTTACTGTCATGTCGGATGGAACAGAGCTATCTAGAGTTCTAACTAAACCTCTATAGAAATTATGAACTGATTAATTTACATTCAAACAATACAAACACGGATTCTACACCTAAAAATACATCTACACATAAATGCATTCCATTGAGATTGTTTTAAAATACAAAGAGCTTTTATGTGCGTATGCAAATGAAGGGCTTTATCTACGCCGGCACTTGTTTGATTTAGAATTCCATTAGAAGTAGCTTGGAATCGGAACAAACCATACAAGATATCTAGACTGGGCTACTTGTTCCCAAGATTTATTAGATTTAATTAACTTCATTATTACTTCTACAAGCACACAAGTAAACATAATTCATCATACCTCAGTAATTGAATTCAATTTATTCTTCATCCTTACTAATTAACGATTACAATCGTACATTTGGCATTGCGAAATTAACAGAATGTTTTTTTATCTAAAGGATTTAATCAGGCGCTATATTAGTCATAATTTATCATTTGCAGACAACTATCTTTCTACTTGAATTATTTAATGTCACAGTCCAGTTAAGATGTAAGATTTTTAGTTTTACAATTTTATTTTTGTTTTACACCTTTACAATTTTCATAAATAGAGGCGGTAAAATCTCATTAATATGTGCTAATTGGTAGATCAAAGTTTTTTGGAGAAAATAAAATTCTCAAAAATGAATCGGAAGACTTGTTTTCTCTGAAGAATCAGATAACATTTGGTAATTTAAATTTTATTTAATTTTGTCTAAATTTTAAAATTTACACGTTTTACATAAGATTTGATCAAGTGATATATTTTTTTAAATAATTAAAAAAAATATCGCCAAATAGTGTGGTACATAGCTTCCTCGGGTCCTATTGCGTAGGAAGGTATACTTTGATAATTTTATGCTTTTTTTACAACCTTTTATTGTTAATTTATTCAATTTTCCCTCCTTTTTAGGGTTTCGTTGGTAAAACCAAAAAAAAGAAACCCTTATAGTATCGTTCCTGTGTCCGTCTGTCACTCTGTACGGTTCCAATAACTTTTGAACCAAAAGAGATAAAAGCGTGAAACTTACCAGTATTAAAGATCGTTTTGCTGCGCACACAGGAAAATTATAGAGAACTCAAAATAATCAGCTGTTCAAATTCAAAATGGCGGATAATTCACATCGCGAGAAA
>KZ651917.1:22891-39266 GCA_001010745.2 Gerris buenoi
CAAAATCTGTGATACTAATGATACGAATATGTATTAGTTACCTCTTACTTTTATGTGATAACAACCGGAAATTAGAAATAAATAAGGTAACTAAATGTTTATGTCAGTCCACTACTCACTACTATAGGAAATCTAAGATGTAAAATGCCAATTATTATAGTTCCTACTTTTAATTTTTGTTCTAGAACGGAGTGGATGATAAGAGATGTGTTCCACTAATTATAAATTATATGCTTCAGACTATGTGCTTAAGACTAGGGAACAATCAGTTTCCAGATATATGTTTTTAACTTTTTGACTGAACTCTATGAGTACTTAGCTCCATATAGTTTGTAAAGGTATTTTTGTTTTTTTGTGATTTTATACTAAATATTCAGCCACAAACTGTTCCTTTATAAATGTGATATATGTTTTAGTGCAATGTTCTTCTTTTCATGTATATACTAAATAAACAAATCATTTTTCAGGCTTGATAATGACCGGATAGGTTGAAACGTCGCCAATAATATGAATTATTGATTTATTTTCTTTTAACCCTTAAGAGGATCCAACCATTTTTCATATAAAATAATATATATATATTTTTATTCTGAATATGTTTTTAAGGCAAGCCATTGTAAAATGTTATTATGTAAGCTGTTTTATTCATTTATTTTTTTAAATAATTATTTTTGTTTTCTATAGGTGGCTGAAGCAAGTAAGCAGATCTGGACCAGTGGTTGTATCGAAGTAATTCGTTCCTGGGCTGAAAGGAATCTCTATACTATAGCAGGAGTAGCTCTTGGCATTGCTTTAGCTCAGGTAATAATTGATTATCTCCCAAGGTTATTGTTTTTGTTTTAACTTTCTTTAAATGTGATATTTTGAATAGATTTATTCAAAAACCTTGGTTGGAAGTAAGTCTAAATATTAGTGGTGAAATATAGTGAGTAGGCTTTGGGGTTTGGTATCTTAATGATGTTTGTTCTATGTTTTATGGTGGTGATAATGTCCTGGTGGTCAATTTTCTAGATGAATCTTGAAACCTTGATACAACCTTCCCAGTCCTATTAAGTGACATGTTCGTTTAAGAGGCCTTCAGTAATGTTAGTAAACATTTTAGTACAAGTTTCAATTTAGAACATCCTGATTAGGGATGGGAGGAACGGAACGTAACTATAAAAATAACTAGTTCCTGCGTTGGAACGGTTCCAATCGTTCCAAGATTTCATGGAACTACGTTATTTTTGGAACGACTTTGAAATTTTTATTTTACACGAAATGTCTATTTTTATTTATTTAACAATATTTTTGTCTTAATTCAATTCAAATTAAAAATTATATTTTTGTAAAAAAATATATATTTAAGTGATTATGGAAAAAAAGAATACGAAACGTAACTGATTAAAGAGGCAACTGTAACGAGAGCGAGCAAAAGCAAGCATCAATGAAACTAAATAACCAACTTGAAGGGAACTTAAAAAACTCGTTTTGCGTGGAACGAAAACTAACTTGGAGGAACGAGTTACGTAACTACGAGGAACGTAACTATCAAAGAGGAAACGGGAACGAGAAATCATAAAGAAACTGTAACTGT
The DNA here is from genome assembly GCA_001010745.2 of Gerris buenoi. Classification (NCBI taxonomy): domain Eukaryota; kingdom Metazoa; phylum Arthropoda; class Insecta; order Hemiptera; family Gerridae; genus Gerris; species Gerris buenoi. The sequence goes on from KZ651917.1 coordinate 24,468, forward strand.
AACTGGCACGGAGGGAACGTAAAAGATTCGTTTCGCGTGGAACGAAAACGAGTTGCAAAACTAGTTCCAGTTCCACCAAGCTGGAACGAAAAAGTAAAGATGTTATGGTTGTGCACGTGTTATAGGAGTGGGGATGATAGCTCGAGTCTCGGGACTCACTCCAAAGCGATGCGTTCTCATTCTCTTTCACACTTCTTAGAGGGAGCGTGAAAGAGACAGATGCCTCTTTGCCCTTTTTACTTTCCCGGGTTCGATTCCCCGCCCGGGAGAAGTTATTATTATGATCATTTTGATGAAATTTCTAATAGTAATTAAATGTACATAATATATGAAAAGTTTGTCTGAGTTGTCTCGGACAGATTTTTTTCTTTCAGTTCCCTAATCAACTTCAACTTGTCGCCTTCGCCACTCGTTTCGTAAATAAAAATATCTTAATATTATTATTATTATAAATGTTTGTATTTTATTTCTACTTTTCATCTTCAGTGAAGAGTCGAACTATATAATAAAGAAACTGGTCTTTTGTGGAACGAACCTGCACTAGACTTTGAAACACGTGAAGTATAAAAGGAAACTGTTTCTTTGGAACGACAACTAAAACGTTCCAAAAATAACTAGTTCCTGGAACTAGTTATAGGTTTGGAACGAAACGACGAAACTCGTTCCACTCATGGAACGGTTTTTCCCATCCCTAATCCTGATGACATATTTTATTGCATCATTGCCTTTGCTGGGAGATTCTGAGTATTGTCAGTGACAATTAAAGTCCTTACTTACTTAATCATTGCCCACCTCTACCTGTGTAGATAGTATGGGAAAAGATCTCCTATCTCTTTGGTCTTGAACTAGCTTGGCGGCTTGTCCTCAAGTACATTTTCTGTCCCTTTTAGCTAAATCACACTAGGCCAATAATTTTAATCTAATGGCTAGTGATCTAGTAATTTATCTAAGTAGTTAAGTAAAATTAATCATTGGGCTGAATCCAGTAAATTGTAAATTAGGTAGTCGAGTAGTATCCCCTGCCTCCACCTCACTTACCACTAGCCCACCACTTGACAGGTCTGAACACTGTTTGTTTAGTAGAGTTCATTAGTTGTGTGTTACCAGTCCACACTCCACAGAACTGTTATCACTTAAACACCAACTAAATATCTTGCTACTGGTCTAAATTACTGGCCTAGTGTGAACCAGTCTTTATTTCAGATATTACATAGTCTGCCCAAAACTTTCTCCTTCTCTATTTGCCTCCTCCCTTCCAGTCTCACCTCATCGATTACCTTCTATGGATACCTGAACTATCATTTTCTGTATTTGGTCATACCATCTAAATTGTGAGGTTGTCTTTCCAAAAAGAGCTCAAATGCTAAGGGTGCTGTTTTTTTTTATCCCCTCTTATCATCTTTCCTCTTGTAATCTCATCTTAGCTTTGTTAAAAGCCAGCTTTCATTCTTCTTGGTCTATAGATTGCCATATCACTAACCTCTTGTTTCTATAGAAAGTATGATTTAATAGCTCTAATAACTCTTCCTGATTATTCAGTTGTTTCTTTGATGGGTTAGTTTACCATACCTGAGAACAGGACCTCTAGAGGTTTGAAATTGTGAACCTACTCCAGTATATCTCCATTGAGTATTTCATTATGGCATCTTTGTTCCCTTGAATGAATTTAGTTGTGATTATATTCAGGCATATTAGAGTCCAATTAATCTATAAGTCACAATAATATAATCAGTAATCGATTTTTCTTCAATTTAGAATGTCAAGTGAACACAAATTAACTAGTAGTTCTGTGAACAGTAGACCTCGCTCGTTAAAATATCAAATCGGGGTTTGAGCTTAGGTTTAATACCATAAAGTAGTAAGTACCATATGAGTTTCAGTCCAATCCTATGAAATGAAAAAATGGTACAGTACGAAGACTAAAAAGTAGTGTTTTTCGACCGATTTTTCCAAACCGGTACAATAAATACAAAAATAAGTAGAAATAAAAAATAAATTTCAATAAAATGGGTACAAAGGCAATAAAACCCACACACTTTTGAGTACAAATCTGCAATTTTTTATTTTTTTATTTTTAGAGTGCGCCCTACAACTACCGTGGCACTAAAAGTACCTCTGTACCCGAATCCACAAAGGTACAGGTACGAAAAGGGTCCCGTGCGTTCAAGTATTATTTAGAGCAACTTTTGACTGAAGGAAATTGTCGTGCTGATAAATCCCTCGACGCTATTAGCCCCACAGTGGGGTAACCTACCCCCTACCCGGCACTCTAAAAGTACAAAAGGGTACTAAAGTACCAACCTAGTATATTTTTTCGAAAATATTTTTTTACACATTTAGTACATTTTTAGAGGCCTTTCCAACAATACCTCTGTCGAATTGGTACGACGTCCCCTTCTAGTTGCGACTACTCAAGGAGGACGTCCTTCACATAGACGTAGCTCCCGAAGTAGGAATCGGAAATATAAAAACATAACGGATTCTTAAACACGACAATTTGACCTAAAGTTTGGTACCCTTTTGAACTCCGTCCGATTAAAATTGCGAATGGTACAGAAGGTCAAATTCGAAATTTCGGAAAAACACGATTTTCGTGTGTTTTTCGCCGAGGTACTCGACTTCCCCGTCTCAGAGGTACTAAAAAAAAAGGATTGCGCTTACCCCTTGAACATGACATTTTTAGAGCATACAAAGCGGAATAAAAGAGTACTTTTTTTTTCACCGTAAGTACCACCTATGTACCGTCTTGTACCTCGGAATTTAATGTAACATATCTCAAAAAGTAATTGTACCATCGAGTTTAAAAGCAAAACGCCAGGAGCAGCATTTCATAGGCTTTTAGGGCTCAAAAATCCAATAGCGTCGTATAAAAGCCCTAGGAGGAGATACGTGAACCATGTAGAAAAACGTTTGAAAAAAAGTGGTAAAAAGTGTTTTTTCGCTTTTAAGGGCCTGAAACGTGAAAATTTTAAAAATATTTTTTCATCACTTTTGTACACTTCCAAAGGGCTTTCCAACGATATACGACACCCCGTACCAAATATCTCCGGTTTTTTGATCGGCGAAAAAAAATATTTCCGATGTCGGCCCTAAGCGGGGGTGCACGTAAAAAAAAAGTTCTCGTTACCGGCTATGGACCTCTTCAGGGTCTACAAAAGCCTTGAAAAAAAATTTGAAATTTTCAATTATTTCAAAAGATATATGTAAAAACGTGTTAAAAAAACTCACTTTTTGACCGTAGACAATTTCCCGTTTAAATTAAACCCGTTTCCCTGAAAATTTCCCGGCATTAAGAATTTTTCCCTAAAAATACACTATAACCTTAACAATTTTCAGAAAACTGCATGCCTTTACGACAAACACACCCATCAGTACAAAAATCCAAATAACACTCTATTTTACCCTTTAGGGCCGATTTTCACCCTTAAGGAGTGGTTTAAAAGTGCCCTTACCCTATGTTTGGTCAAGCGATTTTTAAGGTTCCTAACCGATTTTGACATTACCAACTCGAAATTTTTCCGAAAATCAAGAGGCGGGGTATAATTATTTTTTTGTTTTTTGCAGTGGCGCCTTAAAATACAGTAAATGTTTACCCCCCCTCCCCCATCTGACGTACAATGAGTAGTTGCGCCCCCGCCCCACACCACAGCTCGGTCGGCCTGCGGCCTCCCTCGCAAAGACAGTCGATGTACATTTAGGAGACAGACAGACGAAATGCCAAACGGTCGAGTTAAAACAAAGACCTCGCTACGCTCGGTCAATAATACATACCTATAAGTTTTAATAAATAATATCTAATATTATAGCACCTTTTTCTGATGTTTATAATGTATTGCTATTTATAATTTTGTCATTTTTATTCTAGTTATTTGTCATCTACCTTGGCAAGACTCTGGAAGGTCAGATTGATTTACAAAAATCTAGATGGAATTCATGAAATATTGTTGCCTACCGGGCCGGCTGAGAGCAAGCCCCCGGTAGGCCGTCTAGTCAACCTAGACGCCCAGCCATAGTTACAATAACCTGATCCCAACCAATGCTCGTCTTACTTCAAGGAGGTATCCACAGAAATGTTATCGTACAAACATCGCACACAGTTCTAATTCATTAAATGTGGAACGTGTTATAAGTGAACATTGGATTAAATGGATTCTTATAAGCCAATTTTTTAAAAAAAGGCTGATGTTTTCTTAGCAGTCCGCATTTTGTATTAATTTATTTCGTTGATAACCTCCTTGTTAAAATTCTAATTACTTTAAAACTATAAGCAGAGTAATTCTATACTTGTATCTATTTGATGTCAGTATAAATCTCTACCAATGTATAAATATTCATTTTTCATTGCCACCTATTTTATCGTCTCTTTTGACTGACAAAAAAATATTCGTTTCCTTATAAAATATTGTAAATAATTTAATCAACTTTTATTATCTATGTATTTTTTTTAGTATTTCATAAAGAAAAAAACAATCATATTTGACATAATATTCTTTATTATTTTTTCCATTATTATTAAAAAGTCTAAATTCGCAATTGAAAAATTAAGATTATATCTGTAGTTAAATGATAATATTATGTATTATCTTATTGTTGGAGTTTGCAATAAATGGACCATCTAGAATCAAGAGCAATTAGGATATAGTGGCTTATGTCACATTGTGATATTTTATTCGTATTGGGAAGTAAATAATTCAATTAAAGTAGGTGAACTAAATACATTTCTATATAATTTCTCTGTTGAATTTGTTTGTTCTAGATCTAGATGCAATTAAAATTATTTTTATTTGACACAATTCGCATGTTAGGTGCTAAATATAAACATTTCTTCTTCAATTTAATGTTGTGAACATTGATAAACAATTTCTTTTTTGAAGTTGAATTACTTTTAATTGCAATTGATTGATATGACATGAACAGTTGGCCCATTGGTTTCGGTCATATCTTTCTTCAATTAAAATACACAGTAACTAGTGAAATAATTAAAAATTAGTGATGAAATAAATAAAAACTAGTGAAATAATTAAAATACGGTAAAAGTTTAGACAGTAGCTTCAATAAATATTGATCTAGCAATAAATCTATGATATACTACATCAAGCTTTTGTTCTGAGGTAACTTTTTGTTAGCTTTTGTACTGAACCAAACAACTGGTTAATAGATTTTTAGACTTATTTTGGATAACAATTATTGCTATATTGTACTTGATAGCACCACTTTTTTACTGCAGTTAACATAATGTGATGCTTATATCAATTTTTGATTGCATGAACTTTTTATTATTCTTGCCAATTCATTTTTTTGATTCAATAATTTTTAAAAATGTCTTTAAATTAATATTATTTATTCTTCTCTCATTTGTGTCAATTACTTCCCAAAACATAGAACAGTTTGTATATATTTAGTCCTAACAATTTAGTGAGAGCTCAATTTTAGATGGGAATATATGCTCTATGAAGCTTAAATTCTTATTTGTAATACCTCAAGTTAGGGTGTAGAAATTCATTTATATATACATATATGTGTCATAAATAAGTCCATTTATTTAATATTACTATTTTTAAGTTTGTAACTGAAAATGTTCAGATGTATACAGTTGGGAGCTTGGTGGTTTTTATTTTATTTTATGATATTGTTCATTTGTAAACCTGTATATTTTGGAGCTCTAACAAGAACTTTATTTTGGTGGCTATAAGTGATTATTGAAGTACGGATTATTATTGTTAAATGCTAAATGCTTTTTGAAGGCCTTAAATTTACCTTTATAGTAAATTAATTCATTTTATATTCTCTTGTCAATATCAAGAAGATGTTCCTAGTATCTCGTCTTTCTCAGTTATTCATCCATCGTGGTTATTCATGTTTATAACCATATACCTCCAACTTTATATGAAACAAAATGTTGAATCAATTCATGTTCATTTAATTCATGTTGTTAAGACTAAGAAAAATGTTCCTACTTTCTCATCTGTCCCAAAAGTTTAGGAACTTTGTTTTAATATTTATATATCCTGATTCTTTAAGTAGTCTGACCCAAACAAGATGTTAAAATTAGGAAAAGATAAAATTTATTCTTCTTTATTTAATTATTTATTTAATAATTCTTCTTCCCCGATTATTTATTATATAAACCTCAAAATTTTATTATCACTTTGGCTCGAAAAAAATGTTACTGCAGTACTCTGAATGATTTTTTTTACTTACTCCGCTGGTAAGTCTACATCTTTTAAAGGAGGCCATTTCTTAGCTTTGGTGAATCCCAAAGTGCCAAACTCATTTCAGGCGGAGAGATTCATGTCATTAGTAAGTCAGTTGCTATTTACACGTTTTCTTCTAAATAATTGTCATAACATAATATATCACTTGAGTCATTATTCCACTAAGTCTCAATAATCTTTCCTTGTTTATCATAAATCTAACTTTCTGACGTTAATTAACGGGTCAAAATAACAGGTTTAAATTTCATTCAATTTTTCTTGTAAATCTTGGATTTAATTATATTGTTTTATAACATTTTGTATTTTATTATTGTCTTTTGAATCTAATTAACCCTATCTTTAAGATTCTTACTTATTAAGTCTTACACCTTCCCTAAAAATTTTCAGGATCTTTGCTGAATATTTTCATAAACCTATTCTCTACCCTCATAATTTTAAACCTATTTTATCTACAATTATTATTTGCCTTAGAAGTTAATTATAACTCAAAACCATACTTATTAACTTTATATATTATGTATTATTAATTGTTACTGTTAAGAAACCACCTGTCCCAACATTTTCCACCTTAATATTAACAATTATTTATTTATTTATTCAATTTGTTCCTTTTATCTTTTCTTAATGCCTATTCTATATTCTGTTAACTATTCTCTCCTCTTTCAATTCCTTTATTATTTATTCCTATGTTTTAAATTTTAAATAAGAACCTCTTGATTTGTCCTTAGAATAAGTAGTCTCATCCTTCTTCTTCTTCTAGAAATTGTATAATCCATCCACACAAAAGTACCGTCCATCTTTCTGATCTGAATTTTGTTGTGAAAATATCAATCGTAAAATTGTTTGTTGAAACGACTAACTTAAAATTACTTATCTTTTATTATAACTTCAATGAAACATTGAAGAAGCACTCCCTTAGTTTCTCTGTTAAGTTGAGTGGATTAAAGGATTTTACTTTTCGGTGTAAAAGGCGTCTTACACTCAAGGTTAGAATAATGAAACAGTTCTTCAAAGAAAATAAATATTATTTTTGTTTTTAGGGTCTGTTTCATATTCCATTGATTTTTTTTTTTTTTTTATAGAATAACATGTATTTTAACAGATGTGTGTTAAAATATTATTCTGAAATCAGTCACTACTAAAAATATAAATTCTAGTACTGGTTGATATAATTGCCTAGTTATTAATTACATCAACAACAATTTTGAGTGGATATATATCAAACCTTATATATCAATTTCTCCTTATATAACAACAGACAAAGTTATAGATTCATGTTGACAGGTTGCTCGCGCATGTTCATAATAATAATTTGATATATAACATGAAAAGGGAGGTTTCAAAGTTACAGAATCGGCCTCGTGATGCCATATGAAAAGTGAAAGTAATTTATAACAACTTAGGCCACATATGTTGGGGAATATGTGAGAGGTAAACCTGTACAGGTAAACCTGAGTGAGTGTGCTAAGTATTATGTTCATAACTAAGTTATGCACAGTTATGAACATAACTGTGCAGTTATGTCATAACTTATGCAGTATATTGACAGTTTGAGAGCTCAATCAGATGCCAAACCGTAAACAAAACTTTTTTGTTGGACATCCAGTTTTCTTCGAATGTAATATTGTATGCATAAGTCTGATGTTGTATATAAACATCATCATGAATTTAGTTACAATTCACGATTCACTTTGAAAATTTTGAAAAAACTTTGAAGCCTTCTAATTATTTATAATTAAAATGATAGAAATACGAAGAAGGGCTAATTAGATTGTTTGCATAAAAACAATCTCAAAACACCCTTTAAACAAATTAAAATGTAGCAAAAGGTGTACTGATTTTATATGTTCCAGCTGATACTCGTATAGTTTTAAAGATATGAATAGCCAATGTAATGTTTACTCATGTGTCTCAGTCTCAATGAAACCACTCGAATAATTTTTGAAATTCTGCTGTTTTAAGTAAATAAAATTTGAAAAACAGACCTTTTAGTAATTATTATCATATGTTTATTTATGTCTGTTTATTTTGTAACTGACCCTTATGCTTGTAAATGTTCAAATGATCTTCACCTGGTTGTATATTTCTCGTAAAAATTTAAATAATAATATTCTATTTGTACTTGATTATTATTATCATTATAATTATTTTAGAAAATGTGAATATAACTGTAAGACAAATAAATATAATAGAAGTAATATAAGCTTAGTTAATTATTGAAAGGGTTGTCCTTATATAATATTTTTTAAATACTACGCTGATTTTATTGATGTAAATAAATAAAAATAAACAAAAGGAAATGAAAGATAAAATCGAATGTTGAGGGGAACAGTCCAAGTAAATTTGCTAAGTATTTTGGTACAAAATCGAAGGTTGCTTTTTTTAAAAAATAAATTTTAAAAAATGTTTGAAGAACATTTTACTTAAATTTAATTTATCAGTATCTCTTCACTAGGGTTTAAAAACTATAAAATATTTAAAAACTATAAAATATTTAAAAANCACAATCCAGTTATTTAGTTACATGGATGAAACTATTTTAAGATAAAAATTTACCCTATATAATATAAAATAAAATACCAACCACACAAAAAGAACAAATTATAAATCAAGGGTTCAAACTACTATAAAGAAAATTTAAATTCTTATTTCTTTTTGCAAACGTCTGCAAAATTTATTATTTAATTAAAAAAAAAAAAATAAAATAAAAAAAAATGTTAATCTCCTCAACTACGATATATCTTTATTTTGTATCCTTTTTAAATTGTAGTTTTGAACAAATAGGACAACCTTTTTAACTGTACAGAATGTTGTATGTTGACAATATTTTTCAATTGATTTTAATAAAAGTTGTGTTATTATTGTGCCGTCCCTTATACCTGATTATATACAGGATCTTTCATCCCTTTTTATTGTCTCCTTGTTTTTTAATAGCATTTTTGTATATCTAAAGAATAAAAAAGAATATCTTACTCAATTATAAGTAACGATTGTAAATGTTTTATTAAATAGATGTAGAAATTAATGATTATCTTAGTAAATGTATGTGGGATATAAGGAAGACCTGTTATAATTTTTTTAACACAATTAATTAGTTTTTTGTATTTTTACATCTTAATCCGTAGCTTTAGTGTCTTCGCTAGACAGATAAGCTATTTTTTGGTGTCTATGACCATTTAAAAAGTTTTAAGCTTTTAATAGATATGGATTTTTTTTTTCTCTTTACAAATTACGTCTGTATCTTAGTTTATGGAAGTGGATTCCAGTATGAGATATTTTAAAGTTGGGTCTAAATTTAAATATAACATATTTTCATCGAATAAATTTCATACATCTCTATTTTTCTGGGTTATCTGAATTATCATTCTTAATAACTAGGTTTCAAATATATAGAAAAAAAAGTTATTAAAGTATATCGAGATCCATCTACCTTAACCTCTGATGATAGAACCTGCTGTGGTATTTTATTCACCATTCTTTCTTGGTAAGCAATAGTGTAGTAAACTGTCATTCATCTTCTTTATTTTTCCTTATCTTTAGATAAGAAACAGTGAGAAAAATTTTGATTTATCTCCTTATCAATAATCATTTGATAAGGAATATTGCTTTAAACCCTTATCCCTCCTTTTATCTTAAATAGAAAGTTATGATCTTCTCAATACTTATCCCTTGAAAACAAATTTTGTGCTAAATTTTTAACCACTATTACACCTTTAGATACAATTGCTTATCCTTTTAACAAGAAAAATTGCACTGAAACTTTTCCTTGACAGTATTTTATCAAAGAGTTTTGGTATAGGACTTTAAGAGATCAATCTATCGTAGCCAAGTTATAATCAAACTGTGGAACTTACTTGTACACAAATTAATGGAGTTTATATTGTGTACATTACTTAACTGTTTGTTTAGTCAATTATCTGTGAATTTTATATTCACATATTATCTTGACTGTTCACTCATTTAGTTTATTGTTAATTATTTTAGTTATAAATATTTTATTAACGATTGTTTTCCAATATTTATACTTTTGGCATTTTAGGGCTAGAAAGGTTTTAATAAGGTTTAAAACTCACTTAAAAATGTGCTCTGAACCTGCTTGCTCAACTTAAAATGAATGCCATTATAATTATTAATTTAAAGCTAGATAAACTGTGATTATGGACCCAAAGTAAAATTTTATTTATGATTTGAGAATATTTTTGACTGAAATTTTATGTGAATATCATCATAAACCTTTTGAAAAAGAATTTCCTAATGTGATAATCTTGTTTATCATATATAGAACAAATTAAGTTCGTTAAAAATTCTCTAAGAAAAATAATATTAATTTTTCACACGAAATAAGTATTGATGGGTTATTATTCATCAGATAAGAGATATAAGGGGAAATTAAAGACATAATTCTTAACCTTACATCCCACCTTATGACTGTGTACCAATGTTAAATATGTATATACTGTATGTAAAAGTAGCTTTTATCAGAAAATATGATATTATTTTTTATTTTATTACGAATATTATTCTGCTTGTTTTTTACTTAAAGCAGATAAAAGATCTGTAATTGTAATTCTCTTATAATACTGTTCAGTATTCATGTATTATATTGAATGCAATTTTTTTCAAAGAACAAGTTATTTTGTTTGAGCTATGTTTTTATTATTTATAATTTTAAAAATGTGTATTTGTATTACTATGTATAATCTTTTTTATATTATGTACTATTTAATCAGATGTATTGTTTATTTTTATCGTGAATTAGGCTTGAAATCTTAAATTTAATTTATTTGTTTTTAATGAAATTGTGTTTTATTTATTTTTTAATTTTTAACGTACAGTTGAATCTTAAAAATAAGAAATACCTTCTTGAATTTCTTTTGTGGATCGTGTTAAGGGTTCATGGCTATATTTCAACCATCTCCTGGTCATATTCATCACCTAAAACCATTGATCAAACTTGTGGTGTCTTGGGGGGAACAAATTCTAGCAAACTGCATAAGAATTACCGTTCTGTTTCATTTGAGATTATTTAATTTGACAAAATCAATTGCCCTTCCCCATAATTTTATCTAAATTCATATTATATTCAAATGTAAGATTCATTCAATAAGAATATCTCTTTAGAAATTCATATTTTTGAAAGTGTCTTGTTGATATAATCTATTTTCCACCAATAAGACATATCATATCTCAATAAACTAGATTTAATCGATCTGAAAGTTGCATAATTTAATTCAGGTCGATGAAATACATATACTAGGAAGTGCTCCCTTGACTAATTTCATTTGAAGCCTTGAAGATGGGAAAATCCTGTAGAGAAGATTGCCCAGCTATATACTTCAATGGTGTTTCGGGAAATACGCCCTGTTCCCTAAAAACATAGTTCAAACCCTTAAAATTTTGAGGAATCTTCAGGTATCAAATTCTTCTGCTCACACAAGTTATAAAGTTTCACAAATGGACAATTTGTCTTTTTTTTAATCCCCCCATTCCCTTCTTTATCCGTACTATTATGAAAATTGAATGTAACTGTACTCGTATTATTTCTTCATGATCCACAGTTATTTAATTTCATCAGCGTTTTCTGTTCTCTCTCATAATAGTCCTCTCTGGAATCAAAAGCAAATTGCTTTCCTATGTTTGAACTTGGTTAAAATTAAAAAAAAATTTTGAGCCTCAATTTTGCTGAACCCCCAAATTAACCTAAAAGTATAACAATTAGATCATTTTAAACCGAATATTTTGTAATAAGATTCAAACTGTATTTGTGTTAATTATTATGATTTTAATATAATATTTAATTATAATAAGACTTTTTATATTATATAGCTTTTTTAAAATTATTATTATTTATATATCTTTATTTTTTTAATCTTAACAACTGAGTTATCTGAGTCCACAAGGTCTTGATAAATATTAAAACTTCAAATAAATGAATTCATTATTTTTATGCGAACAAGTAACATTATGTGTTTTTTTTTTTGCTCCGGTGCATAATTATTCTTTTACTGACTGCCATTTGGGATAGTTACCCAAAACTTTTAATTTTTTTCGTGCTCAAATGCCAATATAGTTAATCTAATGCCATAATTAGTATTAATTTTTATTTTCTCATTGTTGGATTTGGAGTAATTATTTATTATTCTGTTTTGTATATATTTTACTGTCAAACCTGATTGTTTTGAAAAGTGACAGAATTTTCTTTGAACAACAATTTTAATAACAAATTAAAATTGCATGTGTTTGTTGACTCCTAAATATAATCCCTTTGGAATTCTTTTCCCATAAAGTTTTCTCCGGCTTTTTTCTATTTGGTTCTTTTCATTAGTGGCGACCGTGACAGGACTGCTGACAGACAGCAGTAAATTGAAGAAAAGAAGATAGAAAAAAAAGAAAAAAGGGATATGGCTAGCAATATCGAAGCTTTGAAGAAACAAAGAACAGGTGCTAGAATATTTGTGACACTCACCTTCAAGAAGCTGGACTCACTTCTAGTTACAGAAGAAGAGGAAGGAAGAGTACAGGCGTTGACCGAGACCTTAATCATTTTAGAGGATAAGACTAAACTTTTGTTCGAATTAGATCAACAGATTTTGGAAGGTATCTCGGCCGACGTGGATTCTACTGAAAAGGAAATCGTTGATGAAGTTATTTCTTCTGATAAATACCGGGATGAGTACCTCATAAAGAAAAGGAGAGTTGAAGACTTTGTGGAGCGATCAAATACTGGCGGCACTCCGAAAGAAAATAAAAAGGCGGATAAACCGGCCAGGAAAGAGATAGCTTTGCCAAAGTTGGAACTTCCGAAATATGACGGTAAGTCACTAACTTTAACCAACAACGATAATAGCAAAAATCTTAATGATGTAATTAAAATTAAGCCAGAACCTACTGACTTTACTCTGAATGGCGATGCAGATGACTTAGTTTTACCAATTAATTTTGATACTATTCCCGAAGAATGCAGTAGAACTTTCTCGGATAATGTCATTGAAATCAAACAAGACCCTATAAACTATATTCAGGATGACATGGCAGACACCTATTTTAACAGTTGAACATGGAGATGGAGATGTTAGAAATTACATTGATGAAGCATTCCCTGTCTCAGTAAAACAAGAGCTAGAGATTGACCCCTTATATTTAGTTGAATTGGACTGCAATAAAGTTGTTGATGCTGATAATTCTCCATTTAAAATCATATATTTATCAGGAGGCAATGACAATGATCTAACCCTACTTCCTTCCAAATCTCGCTGCCTTGACATTAAGAAATCAATTAAGGCTCTATCAGTTTTCGACCAGCATGATACTAATTATTATACGTATCATCATTATCCTTATAGAGAGAGGATTAAAAGCAGATTGAAAAGGCATATTGAAAACACACACTTAGGCTTGAAGCGCCATCGCTGTAAGATCAAGAATAAACACAGGTATAAAATTAAAATCAAGGGAGAGTTGATTCGTCCATTCCAGAGGCTATGCAGTCTTGAAGTTGACTCTCCGCAACAATTACCTTAACCATTACTTAACGCAACAATTAACGTCTCCAAGCTTAAGGGGGAGGATGTTGGATTTGGAGTAATTATTTATTATTCTGTTTTGTTTATATTTTACTGTCAAACCTGATTGTTTTGAAAAGTGACAGAATTTTCTTTGTTGTTATTAAAATTGCATGTGTTTGTTGACTCCTAAATATAATCCCTTTGGAATTCTTTTCCCATAAAGTTTTCTCCGGCTTTTTTCTATTTGGTTCTTTTCACTCATAATACCTAGTATACATAATGAAAAAGTAGTTTGATGGCACGAAATCAATTTTGATGGATTTACTCATTGTGACTTCAAAAAAGTGGTTTTTAAAAAAAGGCGGTTTATGGTCAGTAGTCTGTACAGATGTAGCCTTAAATACTGTTTAGAAAAATAACACCATGAGGCGAAATTGAGAAATTAATTTTAGCTTGGGGGAAAAAACTCAGAAAAAAAATGAAAAAATAAAATTCAAAAATGTAGTCCATTTAAATACAAATCAATAGTTTTCCAAAGAAAAATCTAATTTACAAGATATTGATGAAAATAAATCAGTGAAGTCTATAGTTGAATAAGCCTAATCCAATCATAGATTATATTATTATTGTGGTTTTAAATTACATGATCAATCCATTCATGCTGCGGCCACACTGAAAGTTACACATGTTTGCTATAAATATGAAAAATAGCTTTCTATTTTGAAAACGGAAGTGGACACACAGAATTGAGCCCTCTTTAGTTTAGGACGTTAGCTTCGTCGCTAGGGTGTATGATTTGTGGCTATATTTACACTATTTGACAACAATAATATATAGTGTAGGAAGCATTCTTTGTGGCTACAGCTTATAGTGAACATTGCGCAGCTTTCAGTGTGGCCTCAGCATAAATAGGCAAAAAATGAAAGACCTAAGTGATTTTTAAAAGCTATGAGGTAATTATGCAGATTTTAACATACTAAAGTATAATACAGTAGAACCCCAGAAATCCGAACCCCGCAAATCCAAAAACCCCGATATTCCGAACAACTTTTGAGATTAAAAAAAAAAAAAAAAAATTA